>VUQH01003187.1:0-13521 GCA_015106775.1 Etroplus canarensis
AATTTCCCCCAGGATTAATAAAGAATTCTGATACTGATTGCACATTAAAGTATTCATAAGACAAGCTACTGAAGTTTTGTAAAATGTTTACAGTTTTTGTGCCAAATGGTGACACATTAGATGAGGAGAATATACAGTAGTATTTGTGTATAGTGGTATTTATTGATGAATTTATTCAGTCTGAATAAATAGTGGAACAGTCACAACCAGCACATCAAAACCACATGTATAGAATTACCAGTCAAATCAATGAAACATCCAGAAGCACTCGGAAAGCGCAAACATCCGCTAAGGCCATAGAGTAGCCCTCCCCCCAACAATAGTAAAAAAAAAATCCCGGATCTGGATCGTGATCTGGATCACACTTCAAAATATAATGTTTGTTACTTGTGCCACAACTCAAAAGAATTTCATTGAAATCCATTCATAACTTTTTGAGTTATAATACACAGAAACAAACAGACAAACCAATGCCAGTGAAAACTTCCTTGGCAGAGGTAGAAAGCTTCAAAAGTTTAGCAACTTTGTGTCAGACTAAGGTTTAGATTTTCCCCCCTGCACATTACACCCCTGCTACACATATGCACAGTTTCATGCAAATACAGCTTCATTAATACCTCAATCCAGCATGCTAATTCCTCTGCCCCAATGCTAACCATAATTTACATTATGAATAACAAAGAAAAGGTTAAAAACACTCAAGTCAAAAGATATGCCTGACATGGTCATGAACATCTACTATGCACATGTGCCAGCGCAACATCGTGATGGGATAAAATGTTTTCCAGTTCTTTGGCTCCTTGCGGGCTGCGCCTGTAGATTTCTCTCGAGAATTCTTTGACTGCCATGTCTCCCATTTATATAATGTCTCTGTTTTTAACAGAGATTTAGTTCTGTCTCTGTCCCTACTCTTTTTTTTCTCTGTTTCTTCTCAACTGTGTAAGTAAATTGAATCAAGCTAAAACCTTCCAGTGGTTGCGGTTAACCATGTCATTTTCTCTGCAGCCTGTCTGACCTGACACACCAGCAGCCCTCCCGCTGAGTTGTTCGGCTGGACTGGTTTTCCTTCAAGATCAAACAGAACCTTAAAAACCATAAAATGAACTCAGAATCTGAAATTCAGATTACAAGCAGAGCAGATTACACGGCATAAATTGAGTGCTTCGTTCTGCTATTTTTCATGTATAAACGTTCACACTATCATCCAGGCAGGAAAAGTGGAAGGCATGCAATATTAATGCAAGGTGAGAAAATGAAAACCGTAAATAAATTCACAAATAGCTGTTCTTAAACACAGCCCCCCACGTTCAGATAGATAGATAGATAGATAGATAGATAGATAGATAGATAGATAGATAGATAGATAGATAGATACATACATAACTCAACCACAAAGTGGCAGACCATGTAAAGTTACAAAGCGGGGTCGCTGAGTGCTGAGGTGCATAGTGCATAAAAGTCACCAATGCTCTGCTGACTCAATAACTGCAGAGGCCTCATCTGGCATTAACATCAGCACAAAAACTGTGAGAATGTTACCTGCCTGACTGCACTGTGCCACCTGTAATGTTGGTGAAGGAGGAATAAAGATGTGGGTTTGTTCATTTGAGGCTGGCCTGGGCCCCTTAGATAAAGTGAAGGGAAACATTTTGGATAACTTTTTGGATAATTCCATGCTTCCAACTTTGAGGGAAGGCCCTTTTCTGATCCATCATGACTGCACAAAGCACATAAAACGCATGGTTGGGCAAGTTTGGTGTGGAAAAACTTGACAGGCCCACAGAGAGCCCTGACCTCATCCCCACTGAACACCTTTGGGAACTTAACAGAGATTACAAGCCAGGCCCCCTCATCCAACATCAGTGTCTGGTATCACAAATAGAATTATTCAACACTTTTGTGGCCATTTTGCCAACATTGTGTCAGATCACATGCACTTTCTGTTGAAGAATAACACAATAAGAAAAGAAAGAAAAACATTGTTTGGTGTTTATTTGAAAACTCTGAAAAGTACAATCTGCTTGTATACTCTGTGTTAAACATCATAAAAATGAATCCTGGTGTAGACGCTCAGTCTGTACAACATTCTGCAACCTGTTCTTTTCTTCCGTGTGACCTCCCTTGTCACTTCCAGTTGCCACGTTGTGGCTATGAAAAGCCTGGAATAGTTCAGACATTATTGATTTTTTTTTCCTCCCATCTTGAGTGGCAAGCAATGACTTTGTATCTACTTTCGACAATGACAGAAACTTCAGATTGGAATTGATTTGAGTCCCACTAGAGCGCAGGTGCATTTAAAATTTAATGATTTATCAGTTTGTTAGATAACGTGATACTAATGGTGAATGTTGAACAACAACCATTTATGCAGGCAGAGACTAAAGTGGCTGAGTTTTGCATTTTATGTAGCCATTGTGAAAATTTTAATCATTATAGTTAATACTAAAGTGCTATGAAATTGTACAGTATTGTTCCAATACATCTGTTGCTCCATAGTTTGCCATGGATGTTAATATTAGTTTGTCTTGAGACTCTGGTTCCACCAAAAAGAGTCAGGCTGATAAATCAAAATTTTGTTGGATTGTCATGAGAGACATTTATAGTGCCTGAAGCATCAATCTGATGAACCACTGTTTAGGCACAAAAGCAGCTCGGTTAAGTTTAGAGAAAAGCTCAGGATCGGGATAAAAATAGGAACAGCTTTTCAGGCATAGACTGTATATAAAAGATGGACTACCATGATGTCACTCATTGGTCGGTGAAGTTCTCTTGTGAAGCCCTAAACTAGCCTTTACACCTATTGCCATCTTGGTGTTTTGAATTTGGACGTGTCACACGAGGTATGGCTCAGACTGCGAAAATAAGGACACAAAACAACTTGTGATTAAGAAGTGAGTATACTATGGGTTTTTTTAGATTCTAATTATGGCCATAATTTATTAAGTGAGCTTAATGTTTTATTCAACATGACCTGTACCAAATGAATCAGCCCTTAAACTCAGCAGGAAGAGTTTTATTGAGGTCACAGAGCAAAGGAGCCGAGGGTTGTTTTCCCACAGACTTCTGTTTCACCAGGATCCTTTTTGCAACCAGGAGTCACCCCATTTGCTGCTGAAAACAATACAGTTTTAAAGCATTTTTAATAGTTTTAATACCCAGAAGCGACGTCCATCTTTTACATATAGGGCCTGTTTCCCAGACATAGATAAAGCCTATAAACTTTTTCAGTGGAAATGCTCAGGGTATTTTTTTATCTGACCTTTTGGGGGGGGGGAGGTTACAGGAGCACAGTTTCATGAATCTTGATGAATATGCTGTCTTACTGACATTTTCTCCTGAGCTGCTGACAGCTGACATTTTTGACTTTTACTGTAATATGGTACAAGTGAATGAACTACAAGGAAATGTGGTAGAGATATTTTTGTGCCCCTCAGAACATATTATGACACCATTGCTCGTGACTAAAGTTCTCCTTCAGCGCCATCATCAAGCCGTGTAGTGGTTTACACATTTGTCTTAGAAGCAAACGGTCTGTGGTTCGATTCCAGGTAGGGACACAAGCCCCTCTCACCATGGAGGGTTGCGTCAGGAAGGGCATCTGACGTAAAACCTCTGCCACATTACCAATGCAGATTAATCCGCTGTGGCGACCCCTTGGGAAGAATATGATGGAGCAGCCAAAGGTATCATCATCAAGTTAAAAAAAGGTACAATTTCAAATAAAACTTTGATTTATTGCTTAAACTTGCCTCAAATCCATGCTTTGTTTAATGATCAAATGTGGCTAGCAAGATGGTAAAAATGGTATGTACAAATGCATGGTGGTGCAGTGGTTGTCACCTCATAGCAAGGATGTTCTAGGTTTGAATCCGCTTCCTTCCACAGCCCAAATATATGCATGTTAGTTTACTTGGTGATTCTAAATTAGCCATAGATGTACATTTAAGTGAATTTTTGTCAGTCTCAATCTAGCCCCATGATAGACTGGCAACCTGTCCAGGGTGTATCTCACTTTCCACCCGATGTCAGCTGAGATTGGCTCCAGCCCACCTACAACTGTGATAGGTGGTGTGTTACCTAATGCCAATGGTTATTAAAGAAGCAATACATTTGGCGAGTTGAGTAGATAATAGACATTTGTGGGTGTGGTTATATTCTACAAACAAACAAAAAATTGCTTTAATGTCTGTGGAGTATTCTTGTGCTAAGAAATTAAACTGTTCCATGTAGAAAAATGCCAAAACTGGAACGCGAGTGTTGCAGTATCTCATCCAGCTCATCATCCATCACAATTCACAGGTTACTGTAATGCGGCAAGTACAGAAATAAAATATTCGGTTTTCTTGTCTTTGGTTGGCTATACTGCACAAAATAATGAGAATTAAAATCCAATGAAAAGTCAGGGAGGTTCACAGTCATATCCTGGACAAATGAATCACATTTACCAACAAATGAAAGTGTTTGAGTTCAGGAGTATTATGACTCAGAAGTAACCATGGCCATGAAAATATATACATGCATCAGCACATCAAAGCATGTCCATATTACTAATGTAAGCACAATGGTGATAAGAAGGTCCCAACCACGCCCTCCTAATGTGGGAGTCATACACTAGAACCACTTCATCCATGACCAGTAAGCTCATGATCGCAACTATCTAACAGGATACAAGCGGTTTGACATGTGTGCCAAAGTGATATTTGAAGCTATCATATTATTATGCAAACATTATGTGCAAATTTCACTAAAATCTGACCAGTGCTCTAGGAACATTAGTGATTCCTATGAATTGTAGATGGACCGACAATGGACGCCTTGCCATCTTTGGCTGGATCAGCCAAAGATGACATTTTTCATTCAGCAGCAGCGTGTACTACTCCCTTGGTTCTGTCTGCTACCATTTAAAGAAGCTGCCACAGGGGGACCTGTGAGGTATCTGTTGCTTAACCTAGAGTAATTCCCCTCTTGCTCAACTGTGCACTGCAGTATCAGTTCTCGTTTTATTCTGGTTTGTGCTGTCCTTTGGAAGGAGTAGTACATGTTAGTGTTTTTGGACATTCCACCCATGCAATAGCCATAAATTTTTTTAACAGTTGGCACTGGTAGTTGGAGGCAGTCTTAAAACCATAACCAAATCCTTGAAGACTGATGCTCCAGATACTCAACAAGCCACTTTTATCAATAATCCCAACAGCTTTCAGCTGTGCCAACTTTCAAATTTCTTAAAGGGTTCTTCTAGCGATCAGTAAGTCAACAGAATGTGCTGCTGGAACACAGGAGTGATTGTTGCTGAAAACAGGCTATATCGCAAATAATTTACAACATTTCTGTTAATGTTATTTTGCCTCCACCACAGAGGCATTATGTTTTCAAGTTTTCCATCCATTCCTCCATCCATCAGTCAGTTACGAATCTTATTTGCTGGATCTTTCCCCATCTTTGTGTGGTTAATACCTATGAAGGCTAGAACATCTAATAAAATCAGATTCAAGATGGAGGCATATCAGCTGAGTTCTAGGCATTTCATTTAAAATAAAAAATACATGTTCATTCCTTTCACAACCAAGCACATTTCAAAGTGATTCCAAACTTTTGAGCAATACTCTATATCGAAATTTAAAATATCTAAATCAAGTTAATTGTTTGACTAATCGATTAATGGGCTGATAATTAATCAGCTCAGCTCTGAGGCTCTAAAAGAAATTCATTGGAAAGGTTAATACATCCACATATCATATAAATGTTAACAGCCATTAACTTCAAAAGTAAAGAAACTTTATAAAATGTGTTCCGCTTATGTGTCTTTGTATTCCTGCATAAGACTGCACGCGTGTGTGTTTCTGCATGCGTCTTTGTGAAAATGCACACACGTGGAGAAGCAGCAGAGATGAAGGAAATTCTTATCATTGCTGCAAAAAACTGTCACCAGACTCTTTCTCTACACTGCAATTACAGCAGAGAGAATAGTGTGCATTATTTAAGGACAAATGTAAGCCGTGTAGGCAGACAGAAGCAGAAAGGTCCCGAACCCACACCCTTAATTACCTCACAGTGACGCACAAGAGTGAATCTGAAGGATGCTGGGCTGGCAGAGTGAATTTATCCAAGTATATGTTATTTACCGATCCAGTGAACTCAGAGCTGTGCCTTTGTCCTTTGGGTTCAAAAGGAAAAGGTGGAGTAGGGTACTTTTCCTCATGAATGTTTTATTATTCAGGCAGTGCCATTATTATCTCTTTTCTTTGATATTCTGCTCTTTAACATAATTTGCTTTTTCATTTCCTTAAAGTTTAAATATTAATCCCAGTGAGGGAAGATCAAAGCTGCTTCATCATCCCTTTAACACGCTTGAAATGTTCTGCAACATGACAGACAGTTTAAAACAGAGTTCTGCTGCCCACGCTTGTGTCTTTAGTGTACCGGGCAGCCTTTAAGGGACTTAGCATTATGATTTAATGGTGGGAACTGACAGGCTTTTGCATTAATCATCTCTTCCACCCACACAGGTTTGTAACAAATGCTTTCCCCCCCATGTTAATGATACAGATTATGTCATATAAAGACACTTTATAGACAGTGTATGAAATGCAAAAACATATATGTGACAGATCAAGCGAAGAGATCGGTTGTGACAGGAGGCAGTCAGAAGCTGCCTGCAGGGGATTTTGCAAAGCTGGTTAATAGCAAACATGGAAAGAGTGGGGAAAAAAGAGGTGAGAACATTTGCTGGGGCTTGTTTTAGAATCAAAAATGAGGGTTTTATTTCAGGATGACCTGCACTACTAGCTCCAGGACATTAGAAAAGTGATGGGTTCTCTAAGGTGTGTCTAATTGGGCCAGTGTTGTCACTGCTCAAGGTCAATGATACAGAAAATTGAAGAGCCACTGACTGTCTGTCATAATTGTGACCATGGTGTGAACACAAGAGCAGCCTCCTGCTGTGTTAAACGCACCCTTGTCACACATGGTGCAGTAATGACTGACTCTCTGAGGCATCTCTAGGATGCTCCAATTGACCTGCAATCCCATCAACTTTAGAGGGGTCACTAGCCAGAAGAGAAGTCTGTAATCAATAGAGCTATTTTTTTCTGAAAACATGACTTATTGTTTCATTCTGCACTGATCTTCTAGAACTATACAGAGTTTATCAAACCCTGGTTCCACAGTCTAAGTATGGGATGTTTATTGGGTGAAGAGAAAATTTAACATCTGATTTCCTAGTCTATTGGGAGCAGTAAAAGCAAGCAGCAAACTTCACGCCATTTTTAGCAAACTAGTCTGCATTAACCTTCAGGGCTGACAAATTACATCAAAATGGAACGTCCAAAAAACAGATCCTCTAATGGCCACTTGAGGTTGGCTCCAAATGCGAGTCAGTCTCCGGAGACTCCCATGTTAAAATCTTCGATTTTGCTTCAGAAATTAACATGTTTGATGCCTGGTGCAAAAAAAAAGCATTGGTTTCTGTAGCTAATATTTCCCTTCCTCACATCTGTACAGGAGTTTTCTTACTTATAGCTTTTTTGTTTGTCATTAAGACTCAGAGTTACCCTAGGGTCAAGGCTGGTTTGACTGAAGGGTAGTCTCAGACACAGGCAGTTTTAACCAAAAGCTCTCTGCAAGGTTTCACCTCAGCTAATTGAAGTCAGTGAACTAAACATCTCAAACATATTTGTGATGTCTTTTGGAACATTTTTTATGCAGTTTTTAATGGGTTGGTGTGTGGTTAAAGGTGCAAAGAAATCGTCTTAAAATTCTGTTCTCAGAGTTTGGTGAGTGAAAATCTAGTATTTCACCCGCATGTTAATCAACACTTCGGAGGTAGAGGCAGTCATCCACCAATCAGAAAGGTTAGTGTTTCAGGCCTTCTACCTTCCACACTGCCAAGTAACCTTGGGCAAGATACTGAACCATAAATTGCCCCTGATGCATCCACTAGTGCATGTGTGCATGTGCGTGAGTGATAATTAGAAAGCACTTAAGGACAGCATGGTGGTTAGCTCTGTTGCTTCACAACAAGGGGGCTCTGGATTCAAATCAGCCCGAGGCCCATCTCTAAGGATCTGTTCTCCCTGTGCCTGCATGCCTCTCCAGGTACTCTGGCTACCTTCCACAGTCCAAAGACATGTGTGAACCAACAGCTTAATCCAGTGTGAAAAATGTGAAATAGTTGCAAAAAAGCAGTTCTAAGTATCTGTTCATGTAAAACGGGCTGGCCCTATTTGGCACTTTTCTACTCTAACTGAGCACTCAAAATGCTTTTTAATAAAAGACTTATATAGCCATTCACACACATTCATGCAGCACTTTATTCTATGCCTTTAAGCACTTTCAACTATCAAGCCCACACTCACGCTTTAATGCCTGCACCGGGAGCAGTTTGGGGTTAAGTGTCTTGACCGAGGACTCTTCAGCACGTGGGCAGGAAAAGACAGGAACAAACCATCAACCTTCCAATTAAAAGGCAGCCCACTCTACCTCCTGAGACTGCAGTCATAAAGGGACTGACATGGTTAGCAACAACACTCAGGTAGTCTGTGGTGTTTAAACAATGGTCAATTGGTACCAAGGGGCCCAAAGCATTCCTAGTGTTACTACCTCCTGAGCCACAGCTGCCCACGAGCATGACGATTCATGTCCATGAGCAGGAATAGTCACAGTTTTTCATTGCAGTCAATTTTTAATGCATAAACCTGACTGAACAGTTTTTATTCCCCCAAATTTAACTGAGTAGTTTTTAATATTCAAGCCTGAGTATTTTTATTGCCTTCAGTATTTTCATGATAATACCACATAACATAGAAAACCTGGGTACTGTAATAAGCGTCTTTTTCCTCCATTGCTTATGCCTCAAAATGAAGAGAAAACACATATTATTATTTGCTTTTGACTTTTGTACTTTTGTGTGATTAATTTGTAATTAATTTGCAGATGTCATTGTTCTCGTCTGAAATGTCATCATATTGATTCACTTCAGCCCCCCAACTCCTCCAGCCTCCAAATGTGGACTCTTTTGTTAGAAGCCAGAAGAAAAAAATTGTTCTGAAACCCAAGGTATTGTCCATGTAACTGAAAAAAAAAATTAACAAACAAAAAACTGTTACTATTTCACAAATTGCTGTGAGACTATGCTGTTATACGTTATTATAAAGCAGGTTTTGGAAACTGTAATGCAATGTGAAAAAAGCGAAGGTTATTTTCAACAGATGTTTGATCAACACATCTGTGATTAACACAGTATGTCCTTAAAACACTGACTTGATGTGTGAAACAGTCTGCAGTGGTAGATGAATAGTAATCTAGTTACTTAAAAGTCCTTCTAGTGATGATGTGTTTATGGTATTATGTCTACTTCATATTCGCCTTCATGCACCTGAACGCGGCAGTTAGACACACTGATGACTCACTGAGTCATGAAATTGGATGCAACAGTGGATTCAAACTCAGGCTGTTGGCTTTGTGTTATAAAAACTGACTTTATATCACATTTGCTTGACACCACCAGAGTAATGATGCTTATTAATCACGGTCTTATTTCACTCAGATGACTTGTAAGACTTGAGATGCAGCAATTAGTGATGAGTCACAACTGGAGTTAACACTCGACCCAACCCTGATTGTTTTTCACTGCAAGAGCCGCCTGGTACGCTATCTGATGACCAATCAAAAACCAGCGCCGGGAAGACATACTGATGTGTTACAGCGAGCTAGATAAATACAGAATAGCTCTGACGCGATCCTCTTATGTCATCTCATTTTCCTTCTTTCCTTCCTTTTCCTCCTCCTCCTCAGATCTCCATTTGAGGTGTTTTCCGGAAAGAAGATATTCTTTGCTAACAAGACAGCTCAGCAGCAGTTGTACTGGTGTGTGTAATTAAGGCTGGGCTCTACAGATAGATGTCTCACTGAATGGAGACCTGCTTTCTCTTTTCTCTGTATCCTCTAACCTTCCTTTCACTTCAGACTCCCAATTTGCCCAAAACACTGCTTTCGGGGAGCAAAATCAGAGGCAGACCAGGAGGGAATTATTTTTTTGAGATGAGCTGCTCCAATATGACATATTCTTCTTCTTATTATTATTATTAGAAAAGCAACAAAAATAAATACTAACTCATGCTGGAGTCCTTTATCATCCCTGCCAATAAAGAGATCTCATTATGCCACCTATGCTTATTTATGTGACCCGTCTTTATTTGAAACATGATATCATTACATTTTGATCCCAATAACCTTCTTTTTTCTTCTGAAGAAAAAGCTGGCAGTCAAACTGAAAGCAAGCCAGGCTATTTTTAGAAAAGTCAACATTGTAGAGATATGAGGTCAAGATGAGAGCTTTTATATGGTACGGGAGAAATGGGAGGAGAAAAACAACATTTGAAAAGATGAAGAGGTAATGAGAGCTCAGAGCTTTAATATTCAACATAGGAGAAGCATGAGCATGACTAATACACAAAAACTCCTTCTTTGGATGCTTCTTGAACTAATAGCTGTTGCAGATAGATAACCCAATAAAGTTGGTGTCAATTAATGTACAAAGTTTAACAAATTTACACACAGCAGACAACTTAAATCGATGTTAGTGAGTCCACATGCAACATAACGGCTCAATGAATGGTTTCATTATGTTGTGGCTCATGCAGATCCTAACCCAACTTGTTCGACAGCCATCTTGCACCTGCTATAACTACCACTGAAATACAAATGAGTGAATAGCTTTTGGAAGAATGGTAAGTAGAGATCTGGAAATCTTTGATCCGTCATGAAGACCACTATATCCGTGTATGCCTCCCACTATATGGACAAAAGCACTGGGTCGGATTCCACCTACAGGAGCTTTTATGGCATCCCCATTCTAAATCCATGGACACTGATGTGGAGTTGATTCCCACTTTGCAGTTATAACAGCTTCCGATTCTCTGGGAAGGCTTGCTACAAGATGCAGTCTCCATTCTAGTTCATCCCAAAGGCAATGGATGGGGTTGAGGTCAGGGCTCTGTGCAGGTCAGTAAAGTTCTTCCACACCAAACTCATCCAACCCTTCTTTTTCATTTGCTTTGAGCACTGGCACACAGTCATGCTGGAAAAAAGAGCCTTCCCCACAGCGGT
Source organism: Etroplus canarensis (assembly GCA_015106775.1). Classification (NCBI taxonomy): domain Eukaryota; kingdom Metazoa; phylum Chordata; class Actinopteri; order Cichliformes; family Cichlidae; genus Etroplus; species Etroplus canarensis. The sequence goes on from VUQH01003187.1 coordinate 11,107, forward strand.
CCCGCAAAGTTGGAAGCACTGAATTGTCTAAAATGTCTTGGCAAACAGAAGATCTCCCTTCATTGGAACTATGGGACCAAGATCAACCCCAGATAAACAACCCCATAGCATTATCCCCTTTCCTCCACCAAACTTTACTGTTGTCCCAGCGCAGGCAGCCAGATAATGTTTTCTTGGCATTCGCCAAACCTTTATTTATCCATCAGAGTGCCAGATGGAGAAGCATGGTTAGTCACTCCACAGAACATGTTTCCACTGCTCCAAAGTCCAGCACTTTACACCACTCTATCCATCTGCTTTGTGTTGTGATTGTTGATGTAAGGCTTGCACTTAGGTCCACAACCATGGAAACCCATGCCACAAAGCTCTTTGTCACTCTTCAGTTACTCAGTCAGCAAAGTGTTGGCAAGTATTACACACTTTGCACCTCAGCACTCTGCAACCCCTCTCTGTAACTTCACAAGCTCTGTCATTTCATGGCTGAGTCACTGTGGTTCCTAAACACTTTCACTTTGCAATAATATCATTTACAGTTGATTGTGGAATATCTACAGGGAAGAAATTTCACAAAAGACTTGTTGCAATGGTGACGTCCTATTATAGTATACCTGAATTCATTGATTAAGAGGTCTGGCTGAATACTTTTGTCCACATAGTGTATAGTGTAGTTCATCCTAAAGGTAACATAATTACCTCTACTAAATGTCATAGCATCTATTATGTACTCATTGTGACATTTAATTTAAAATATTCCAAGGTCAAGCTCCTTTTCATGCTACAAGACAGCTAAGTAAATCACTAAAGTATGTAGGATTTATTTTCAGGAAACCATGCATGTCTGTTCAAATTTTGATGACACCCCACCTAGTGGAGTCACATATATGACTGACCTCCAGAAGAACAACAGGAGAGATCTTCAGGAGCGATCAGACATTCAGGTGAAGTTATAGATGCAGCGTGCACAGAACTAACAATGATAACGATGCACTATTGAGAAATGAACGGGATAGATTGCATGTTAAGTGTGGATCTGCCAAGACATCCAGCAGCTTCCAGATGCTTTTAAAAGTATGAGTAGGTGGAGAGCAAAAAGCTTAAAGTGAATTTCTTTGATAGATTCGTGTAACATCATGATTCTCTCAGATACTCAGCACATCTCTTATGGCCATTTTTGCTCCTGAGCAATAAATGCTAACCATCAGCACAGCAACAGGTGGGCTGAACCTGCTGTAGGGAGATAACTGAATCAGGTTCTTCATGTGGATGAATAACTAAGTGGTCGAACCAGGGGTTATGAAACTTATATTTCTGTTACTTACTTGTTGTTAGTCATGTAGGTGGAAATTTTATCAGCTGTGGACATTTGGGTTGCATCATTTAAATGCAAATATTTCCCTCTCAGATGTTTTGTGTATTCAGGATGTATTTTTTCTAGGCTGTCAGTTTTGTGTGTGTGTTACAGATTTGCACTCCATCGTTACATAAGTCATATTTGCAACAGAGTTTAAAACTTTGACATTATAATGTTTGGCTCTTGAAAGTTATTGTTACTCTTAATTATTATATACATATGATACATATCCTGTCTTTCCATTTTTTGGATCTATATACCTCCTCGTGCTGAGCAGGGAAGGGATGCTCCCTAGTGATGATGGTGGCTCTATGTGCAGGAGGCTGGTTGGTAGAATCAGGTTGAGGGGAAGGTTCAGTTCACCTGGAAGCTACTCCCCTAAAGACAGCCAGCCCTCACCTCTCACAAAGCTTGCTCTTCTCTACTTTGTCCAGTATTGAGCCGGGGTGGATCAGGCAAGAACTGCCACCAACCGAGACAGATTAGCTGTCTATCACATGTGACTTAGGACTTTCACCCAGGTGAGCAAAGCCCTTATGTGCTTTGCTCTCCCCATGCCTGGTCTCCGTGTCCCAAGATGTGCAGATAAGTTCAAATGTTCCCTTTAACTACTAATTTTTGAAAATACATCTTCAGCACAATCCAGAATATAAGTATTTTTGGGTACAGATACAAGTTCCCATTTTAAGTTCATTCTAAGAGTGTAGATGATCAGTGGAATGACTTGGGCTTTGCAGAACAATCCACTTCTTTACCTTCAAAAACGCCTTGATTACCTCCACAGACTGTTTTAGGTCAGTGTCCATGGGTCTGTCATCAGCTTTGCTGCTGAATCTGAGACTATACCCTTACACTAACTGAAGTGTGTTACACTGCCGTCACCATGTTTTACAGAGAATCTATTATGCTTCCGATTCTGAGCAGTTCCAGGCCTTCTCTAGACTGTTTTTCTTTTGGAAAGGTTTCATCTAACTCCATATTTTCTCTCGTGAAGTCGTCTCTTTCTAGCCTTGGAGCCATCTACTGCAGACTGTTTTTTTTTTTTTTTTTTTTTATTTTTTTTT
>VUQH01003193.1:0-14283 GCA_015106775.1 Etroplus canarensis
ACATTTAAAATATACAATAAATAAAATGGTAACAATACATTGGAATAAGACAGATAATAAAATGCATAAAAATTTATCATATTAAAAGGACTAACTTTTGTGTGTGGGGAATACTCCTCGTTTACATACACAAATTGGAATCTGTCAGATAAATAAGATTCAAACCAGTGTAATGCATTCCCTTTAATACCAATGGAGTATTCTAGCCTCTGTAGTAAGATGTTGTGGTCGACTGTATCGAAAGCTGCACTGAGGTCTAGGAGAACAAGCACAGAGACGAGTCCACTGTCAGAAGCTATAAGAAGATCATTAGTAACCTTCACTAGTGTGGGTTCTGTGCTATGATGAATAGGATAGGATAAAGAAACAGACAGGAAGATAAACAATATGCTGACATTTCCAGGAGGGTCAAAGCATTTTAATGCAGAATTAAGGCACATTTCTTTGTACTCTCTCATTTACATGCAGTCGGGAAAAAGAAAGTTCTAATGAGACTCTATGCAATCCTGTGGAAAAACTAAATCCATCCTTACTGCTTCCATAAGAATTAAGGGGTTAAGTTAGCAGACAAGTATTGCTAATCAAATGCACAGGAGCAAACCTCCAACAGAACGGCTGAGGAAGAAAACGCTCAAGGTGTTGCAATAGTCTGGTCATAGTCCAGACCTCAACCTGATGAAAATGCTGTGGCAGGGCCTTCGGAAAATGAATGCACCTTCAGCTGCTCCCTGAATTATCTCACAAGGGCCAGAATTCCTCCACAATGATGTGTGAGACTGATAAAGTCATACAGAAACCATTATTTTAAGTTACTGCTGCTAAAGGTGGCTCCAGAAGCTGCTGAATCATGAGGCGCAGTTAGTTTTTCACAGTGCTGCAGAGAGTCCTGTGAAAAAAATGTAACCACCATTAGTTTGGTTTATGCCTGCTGTTCTTACCTGTGCAAAAGGCGGCGCACAGCAATACTAATGTAACAACTGATCTGGTGTCATTTTGGCTGGTTGTATACCTTTTGATTTTGTAACCTGGTGCATCATTGTGTTGGTTTTGACCATTATTTCAATGATATATCTGTACAGGGGCTTCAGTATTCTCAGATTTCACAGAGGGAGATGCTGCAACAGCTCGAGAAGATGAGACTTTCTAGTAAAAATGTTTTAAAAATGCCATTATTTCTTTGCTTCCTTGACTTTTTCTACTTCTACATTAGCGCTGATGCAGAGGTTTTCCCTGAGTAGCGAGTAGTGTGGACGAGAAGACTGCAGAGAGTCCAGTGCACCCTCAGAGCCAGTATAAACAGTGACAGGGCTGTTAACAACACACAAAGTTGGAAATGTCCTGGTAAGCTGAATCATTAAGAGTTCTCTTCACTGGAACTAAGGGACCCAGGCCAACAGCACAAAGAAAACCCCACTAGCATTATCCTTCTTCCTCTAAACTTTACAGGTGGTACCAAAGCCAGACTTGTCAATCAGACTGCCGGGTAGAGAAGCACAAACAGGACACATTTCTACTGCTCAACAGTCCAGTGGCTGCATCAGAAGCTTCATGAACTGACTGGTTGCAATGGTGACATCCTGCTGCACTACCACATTTGACATCAGTGAGCTCTTCAGATGGATCACTCCTTCACTGTTTGCACATAGCTATAGTTGTCACAACAGGACTGACCGAAACACCTGATTAAGAGGTGTGGTCCAGTACTTTTGTCTCTATAGTGTATTTAGGATTAGTGCTGCGGGAGTAGATGGTGGCTCAGGAGGTAGAGCGGATTGTCCTCTAACAGAAAGGTTGAGGGTTCGATCACTGGCTTGTCCAGTGTACATGCCGAAGCGTCCTTGCGCAAGATGCTGAACCCCAAATTGCTCCCCCAAAGTGCTCAGTTAGAGTAGAAAAGCGTTATTTGAGTACCAGTCCATTTACAATTTACCATAATGTGTGGTAACTAGGCGCACACTCGACACTGAGCCTGTGTTGTGTTCAGGTTATTCCAGTCTCAGTGTGTCTGCTGCTGTCGGCTCCTACGCAGTCATGCATCGTGTGATAACCGAGGGTGGGAACATAGACACAGAGAGAGGGCTTTTGTGTGGAGCCACGGTGGATTCTGGGAAGAATACAGATCCTTAGGGAGAACAGAGGGTTAATTTTTCTTTTTATCAAATTAACATTTTACCCCCCCCCCACTCAGCTCCAGCAGTTGAGGAGTCAGGAAGGTGTGTGTGTGTGTGTGGTTGGCTTCAGGAGACAGTGTTGGTTCTCATTCAGTTATTCCTTTTACACCCCAAACTATGCACAGTGAACTTCTATCTGTGGTACCCAGTTAGTTTATCCAAAGGCAAGCTAATCGACAGAAAATATTTTATCGCTAATTATGGGTTAAGATGGGATTTGGCAGGTGGAGAACCGTAAGATTCAGTGTAGCGATGCAGCTGGGGAAATCACTCAGCTCAAATTAATTCTCAGATGTGAGGGCCCGTTCCTGCCCATTTTAATCTCTGAACATACACGGTATAACAAGTGCGCCAATCAAGCAGTGCCACCGCACACTTATGAGTAATTAAGACACAGTTCAGGGTAAGCAAATGAAAGAAGTTTGCTTCGTTGTCTTTTCCTGTGACAGCTGGGGTTATCTGAGGTGGCACATCCTCTCCTGTTACTCGTGCTTGCAGCTGAAACTCCTTCAGGACGTTGCTGTTCATTCCATTTACACCTGTCAGAGATGGTTAGGGATATCACTTTTGAAATCTGCCAGAATTGCCAAATTCCTGTTAATTGTTCAGCTGCACTGCTGCTAATTTCTTTTGATGCCAGTGCACATGGACAGGTTATTAAAAAAAGGGGGGTTTTCCCGCTCTAGAGGACACATGAAAAACCCAAAGAACATTGGCAGTAGCATTCCAAACCAGCAGCGTAATATAAGACGGTGATATAGTCATGTAAAAAAAGACTGTGCAGTCATGTGAACCACTAAGTAAATCCTATGATTCAGCAGCTTCTAGAGTCACCTTCAGCAGAAATAACTTGAAGTAATGTTCCTCTGTATGACTTTATTAGTCTCTCACACCATTGTGAAGGAATTTTGGCCCACTCTTCCGTTCACTGATGTTTCCGACGTTGATTTATACACAGGTCCAACCACAGCATTTCAGTGGAGCTGAGGTCTCGGCTGTGATTGGGCCATTGCAACACCTTGATTCTTTTGTCTTTCTATTGGAGATTTGCTGCTGTGTTTGACACATTTCGGGTCAAACTTCAGCAGTCACACAAATGACCTCATGTGTGACTCTAAAACGCTCTGGCAAACAGGAGAGTTCATGATCACTCCGCAAACAAAAGGTGTCCAAACAAGGCCAGACCATCAGCCCTCCCCCCACTGTGCTTGACAGCTGGTATGAGGTGTTTGTCCTGGTAGGCAGTGTTGGGTTTTCACCAAACATGGTGTTCTGCATTTGTCAAGGCGTGGCGTGTTGGTGCAGACCCAAATTCAGCAAGAAGCGAGACAATTTATTGTCCAAAATACTCAAAGACTAAAAATCTTGAAAACATGGATTACAGGGAAACACCCAGCTAGAAGACACTGAGCAAAGGAAGGAGAGGACACAGACTACTGAGGAGACACAGGAGGGAGAGGAACATTGGTGGCAACAATCAGGGGATAAAGAGGTGGGAGAGGAAGTGAAATGGAACACAAGCTATTAGAGAAAATGGCTGCCAAAATAACACAGGAAGTGAGGAACAATCATAACAAGGAATGTAGATATAAGACTCAACTTAACAGAAGGATGAGAACATAGACTGGGAACTAATAACAGACAAAAGGAGGCTAGAATTAAAATCTGACTAGACCAGCTCAAAAAACCCCGACTGAAGGATTACAACAAACAATACCAGAAACAAAGAAAGTCAGAAGCAATCATCAAAATCAACACAAATACAGAACTCAAACACAAAAACCCAGGACCATGACAGCATTATGGCCAGACGTCTCTACTTTCCTCTGGTTTTGGTCAGGATATAGTTCCAGAAGTCTTGTGGTTTGTTCAGATGCAACTTTGTAAACCTAAGACATGTTGCCAGGTCCTTCAGAGAGAGAAGAGGCTTTCTCCTGCCAACTCCTCAAACAAGCAGTACTTTTCCAGTCTTTTTCTAATCGTCTTGTCATGAACTTTAACATTCAACATGCTAACTGAGGCCTGTAGAGTCTGAGATGTAGCTCTCGGGTTTTTTGCAGGTTCTCTGAGCACTGCACGGTCTAACCTTGGGGTAAATTTGATGTTACAGCCACTCTTGGGAATATTGTGGCATTGTATTTAGAGATATCCGAATGGTCCAGATCAGCACACTGCTAAAACCTCTGCTTTTATACAAGTGGTCACACTGGCTGATGATGAGTTAATTAAGATCATCTGATTAGCAGCACCTGGCTGCTACTTAACCTCTTAGTTTCTATGGAAGCGTGTACTTCATTAGAAGTGTTTACTTAGTTTTCACAAGCCTGCATAGAGTCCTGTGAAAATTTTCTTTTTAGATGAGTGTATAATTCTAACCAGTCATCAGCACTGACATTCTTAAGTTACCATAGACATTATATAAAAGATCAACTTAAAAACTGTAACATCAACAACTGGTTAGCGGTCTACCATTTTGAAGTGATTAGTTTGGAAGGTCATGGTCGATGAAGCCAACAGAACCGCATCATCTGCAAAAAGCAGAGACGAGATCCTGAGGTCATACCTGACAATGGGTGGGACAGAGTCCAGCACCCTCTGGTAACGAGTCTGACATTACTGGCAATGCAAACCAGGCTCTCACAGTGGTTGCATAGGGATCAGATAGCCTGCAGTGAAGAGTATATGCCATACTCTCAAGGCACCTCCCACAGGGCACCCCAAAGGATGAGGTTGAATGCCTTCTCCAGGTCTACAAAACACATGTAGACAGGTTGGGCAAGCTTCCACACACCCTCTAATATCCTTAAGAAGACAAAGGGCTGGTCCAATGTTCTGCAACCAGGACAAAAACCACATTGCTCCTCCTGCATCTGAGGTTCAGCTAATGGACAGACTCCCCTCTTCTGCCCCCTGGTATAGACCTTCCCAGGGGGCAGAAGAGTGTGATCCTGGAACACGCCCTCCAGTTCCCTTCCTTGAAGAGGGGAACCACCACCCCAGACAGCCAGTTCAAATGCATGAACCCGACTTCCACACAGAGGTGTGTCAACCAAGACAGCCGAACAATGTCCAGAAACTCGGGGTGGATGAGTTCCACCCTAAGAGCTCTGCCACCAAGGAAGTTTTTTAACTACTTCACTGACCTCCCCCCAGTGATGGCAAGCAACAGGAAGTTAACCTCTTAATATCCACCAGGCCATTGGTGCCCATCTAGGCAGGGTTTAGGTGAGGTTAAAGTTATTTTTTTTATACATGGAACACCCAAAGCTACAAAGCTAAAAAAGTATTACCAAAATAAAGGTTTGAGACTTCATTTGAATGGTAACAACTTTTATAAAAATTTGCATTTATAGTGTGTGGCTAGAACCTAACCTAACCCTTATCCTAACTCTTTACGGAACATTGTTCACATGGTAGATGTTAAAGTCAAAAGGTTTCATAAGTTTACCAGTGGTTGCATGGATCTTGTTCATTCAAACCTCTGTACATTTTATTTGAAACTCATTATGTCAGATTGAGCTGAGAAATCAAGAACTGGTTTCAGTTCTTGGCAGCTGTTTCTCTAACCAATCAAATTGGATTTTTTTCCAGCTGTTACATCCAGTTCAGCACATTAGTTTAACCACGGCACCGCTGAGGGTTGTGGTCTTCCCAGTGAGATTTCATCATGAAAATCTGAGTTGCTGTCAAAACAAATCTTGCTGGGACACCATTCTGAGGGCATAGTGCACAGATTATGCAATTATTTCTCTCACTGTGTCCAGTGTATGATGTTTCATGGTTTAGACTGATAGCTATAGATATATACTGTACTGTATATCTTGATAGATGGGCTCAGGTCAAATAAATGAATTTAAGTTGTGTGAGAAACATATAAAATGACATGATTACTAACCGCCTTATCCCCGACAAACACTGACAGTTATTTAAACTGTCAGTGGACCTGGTTCTTCAGCCAATCCATCTAAAAACGATAGTTAAAGGCCACCGATCTCATCTAAAACTGTTGTTCAAAAGGAGAAACAGGTGCAAGTTTTAAAACAACTGCTTTTGTTTATTAGCAATAATCTGTGTAACCATTTTTTGAAAAGGCACAGTTGCTATGACACATACACAGCTATATTTTGTTTATCCCAAAAGTTAGGATAGTACTGTGTTATAGTAGCAAGTGAAGAGCTCAACAGATGAATGTTATACAAAAAGCTGTTCAAATCTGAAATGAATGCAGGCTCTGCAAGAGGGTAAAGACCATCTGTCCCTCTGGAAGTGAAGCTGAAACATGTTAGAGAAAGTGTTCAGCTGAACGTCCAGTAAGTGGTTCAGAGACTGATCAGGATCCATGAATTATCCATAGCCGTTCCTCACAGCCACAGCCATTTGGATGACCTCTAAGGGAGGATCCCAAACAGCTTGCTGATTCGAACAGCAATAGCATTTAATAATTCCTCAGTGAGTAATATAGACTCATTCTAACAACTTCTTTTTGTTCTTCTTCTGGGTTTTGTGGAGGTTTCTGCGAAGAACTGGCGACCTGTCCAGGGTGTATCCCGCCTTTCGCCCTGTGACAGCTGGGATAGGCTCCAGTGCTCTCCGTGACCCTGATTTGGATAAGCAGAAGAAGATGGATGGATGGATGGATATTTCTAGCAATTTTCAGCTTATTGTGTATTCTACCTGGATCATTAGTAGGTAGTAATAGGCTGGGATTTGATTTCTGCTTATTTCCTATTTGGTTTTTAGTTACATTTCATTGAGTTCGTTGTTTATGTTTAGTTTCTTGAGTTCTTTGTGTTTTGGTTTATTGCTCTTACTTTCCCTGTGTATCCACTCTAAATTATTTCTGTACATATTGTTCTCCTTTGTTATTTCCTGTTTTATTTTGTATCCTGTGTTCCCCATGTCTTGCGTGTAGTTTTACTTCCTCTCTCTGTCTCCCTGATCATTTTGACCTGTGTTCCTCTCCTTCCTGATTCTTGTGAGTAGTTGGTCTGTCTACACATACTGTATACACCTGTTTTTTATCTGTTCACTCTCATGTCATCCCTTATTTCTAGTTTCTTTCCTTTGGTGCTGAAGACTTCTGGACTTTTTATTCTCTCATTAAATGCTGGCCTTGAGTTTGAACTCCTGCCTCCTGCAACTTGTGCTTGGGTTATCACAAAGCAAGTTATGACACTTCTTTTAGACGCTCTCTTAAGGGGTGATCATGGCAGATTATCTGCCTCCCCTTCACTCTGTCCCTTACATACATACCCTTCTTCAATCACATGAACCCTCTGTCCCATGTCCTCCTTTATTCAATGGCTTCAGTCCTTCCACATCTCCTTCAGCCACCCAGATTGAAGTCCTGAAGCCAGGTACAATCGCACTGCAGCCAAGGAAGTTTAAGTGTGACAGCCTTTCACTGCAACGCTCCATGAAGCACATCAAACTACACTCACTGTGTTCCTTCTGGTCTTAATTATCTCACCAAACCTCATTCATATTTTTATCCAAACACCTCACATTCACTCCAATGACCACTGTAACATCTCCAGCTCTGAAACCCCATTGTTTCCTCTAATTCCCCCCCGGGGATTAATAAAGTATTCTGATTCTGATTTGATTCTGTAGCTTCTCTGGGATTACAGGCCCCAAACTGGGCAGTAGAACTGAGGGTGTGATCAGCTGGTGAAGATTCCCTGTTGTCAAAAGTGAAACACAAAGAAAAAACCCTAGGAGACTTGTTAAACTTCCCTTTACAAGACTTGCAGAACAAGAAGTAGCCATCTACACCGATGTGCGAGAAAATAATCTTTGTCAGGTGATAGTTAACTTTTGAAAAATTTAAAAACAACATGTGCTGCTGTAACAGGCTGCCAGCCAACATGGCACCAGGAAAAGAAAGAAAATAACACATGCACATCATTTCTATATGTGAAATACCTGTCTTTATTACTGTCATGGTGCCCTGTCCTACAGGTTCAGACCTGCCTTTTTCCATCTGTCGCTCTGCTCTAGTTGTAGTGGTGGTGGTGGTGGTGGTGGTAGTGGTAGTGCTGTAGTAGGTGGAGTGTGGCTGCACACTTGTTTCTCATTTCTCATCATCTGGGTTTTTAAACCAAGAAGTTCCCTCCACACTCTACCAGAACATTAGCTACATTCATTGTAATAAGCCTGGACACATTAAGTGTCTCACTCTTTGTCATCTTGTTTTATTTAGCTACTTACCTGCGCTCTCCGCTGCTTCCTCCAGCTCTGCTGAACACCCACCCGGATCCTCCAGAGGTTTACTGTCTGACCCACTCTCACACCCTCTGGGCCTGGACCCTCAACAAGCCAAGTCACCCTGGATGGTTTGGGCTCACCTCTATGCTCTTCCTTTGCCTTGTGCAATTCCACTTAAGCTTTTACTCCTGCGTCTGCCCATGTCAGGGCCCATCCATCCACCATGACATTTACAGAAAATCGTTCTTGCAACTTTATAGGCAACCGAAACTGAAGTTACTCCTCGCAGTATAGTTCAAATCTACACTACTGTCTCCCTGTTCTTATATTTTGAAATTTCTCAGAGCTATAGTTTATTTTTGTCATGAGAAAAATACACCTCCAGACCTGCCCATATCATCATCATATGGTGACAACACTGCCCATTACATGAATAAAAGCTAGATTGGGGAACCCTGGGATGATTTATACAATGGAAATTCGTCCGATAAATGTATAACCTTTTGTCAGTACCTCTGCTGACTTCTGCATCTTTATCTCTTCATTGACCTTTTCACACTCTACTTCAAACGAGACATAGGACTGTCACTTTGTTGCTATGTAGACCTTACTCTTTGCGTAAAGATAGAAGATCACCTTTTGATGTAACACAACCCTTATATCTTATTACAGCTTGGAAAGCTGACCGTTTAACCACAAAACTTGCTCCAGCCGTTCTGAAAGAGGTAGCCCGTCCTGTCTCGCCACCAGCATATATCAGATTGTTTTGTGTATATACGTAGACGGTGCTGCACCCAGTGGAACCTTTCTTGCAAGAAATAAAAATACTCAAAAGACAGTCGCATCTGCTGGACTCTTTTTTTTTCAGGACTCACCATCTTAAACATAGGTTTTTCCACAACACTTACTAACTTAACCAATACCCAGGGTCATGAAACTGCTTACAACAATTATATTTGTTAAACGTACAAAGGCCAGATGAGAAAATCACACTCCAGACACTCACTTAGTACAGTACAGGCCCCAGGCTGTAGGATTAAACTGAGATAGACTTAAATTATCTGCTTTAAATAACAAGGTGGAGAACCAGGACATTATTTTTGCACCTTGACTTGTGGCCTCCTGCTACACATTGACACAGATCTTATGTGTGTGTGTTTTCTTTTGCCCGTATGCCGGTTTGCAAAGGGAAACACTGCAGAAAGCATGAAAATGAAGACGAGAACTGCTGTGGGAGCTCTGCCAAGTTTTCCTCTCTGCCCGCTGAGAACATTCCTGATGTGACTGTATCAAAGCACACAAGAGTTTACATCAGCTGATCTGAAACCGGCGGTTAGGAGGGGTAGCAGACAGCTTTTTATACACACACACTCTCTCTGTGTGCAGCCAAGTCAGTTTACAGAAGACAACTTTTTAGGTTTTTCACGTCAAGAGCCACACTTACTGGGACAAAATGCATGACTTGTAACTTTTTAAGTCAAATATACATATATACTAACCAAAAATGTGTTTTATCTGTTGCTTACACCCTTTACAGGTGTTGTTAATGTGAGAAAATAGCTTGTTTTAAAAATATTGGCACAATAAATTTTGTGTGAAACCAATGCAGAAATTGCAAAAACTGCTGTTCATCAAACTGATCTATTCTGGCTCCAAAGAACCTGAAACTGGCAGGTGATGTTATGGTGGCACTCCTTTATACGCAGGAATACATGTGGTAACAGTAAATTAAAATCTGTAATCTTCCACACACAGACTCACAGGTTCATAGTTAAATCCTTTGGAACACAGTGACTGTCCCGAGGCTAGGTCCTTAGCTTCCTCATAGAATAACATTGTTAATGTTAGCAAAAGTCTCATCTGACCGTTAAAGTCATTCATGTTTTCAGCTAAAATTCAAAGTCACTGTTTGCATTATTGTGGCAGATAGCTGCCCCTTCCTGAGTTCTGCTGGAGGTCTCTTCCTGTTCAAAAGGAGTTCTTCCTTCTCACTGTCGCCAAATCGCCTTGCTGATTGTTGGGGTTATACTGTAGAGTTTTTACCTGACATTATAAAACACCTTGAGGTCAATTTTGCTGTGAAATGGGGCTATATAACTAAAACTGAACTAAGATTACTGATTACTGTGTCATTAATGTGAGCATGAATGTTTCCCAGCTTGGACAGAATATAACCTCATTAATTGCTAATTGCTAAATGCTAATTGCATATAAAATATGGCAACAGTTTACAGGTCAATCACATTTTATTGTACATTTAGTGGCTGTGGCTGGACAGAACTTTCTGTTTCTGGAATTACAACCTTAATAAAATACTTATGTGAGAAACACAGACAGTGAATTCGGGCCACGCAGAAGCAAACTTCTGGGCTATTTATTATTTTGTCCACACCCCTCAGCATCTGACAACAACCGTGGTATTGTAGGTGACTTTCATACACTTGTTCTGAGGTAGGTTTCTTGTGGCACTAAGAGGCCGATCAGACCTCTGGAGACACCACAGCCGAGACATTTCCCACAGATTTTGGTCCATACTGACATGATAGCATCATGCAGTTGCTGAAATGTAATCTCCTGTTCCATCACATCCAACATTGCTCTACTAGATTGAGATCTGGTGACTGTGGAGGTCGTTTAAGAACACTGAACCCACTGTTGTGTTCAAGAAAGCAGTTTGAGATCATTTATGCTTTGTGATATGGTGCGTTATCCTGCTGGAAGCAGCCAGCAGAACACTGTGGTCATAAAATGATGAACATGGTTGGCAGCAATACTCAGGTAGGCTGTGGTATTTAAATAATGCTCAATTGGTACTAAGTGCTCAAAATGTGCCAAGAAAACATCCTCCACACCATTATACCAGCAGCAGCAGCCTGAGCTGGTGATGCAAAGTGGGATAGTTCCGTGCATTCATGCTGCTTACTCCATGCCACTGTGGCAGCAGAAAATGAGATTAATCAAACCAGGCAATGTTTTTACAGTCTTCTATTGTTTGATTTTGGTGAGCCCGTGCAAACTTTAGCCTCAGGTTCCTGTTCTTCGTTGAAAGAAATGGCACTCGGTGTGTTCATTTGCTGCTGTAGCCCATCTGCTTCAAGGTTCAACATACACCTTGCACACCTCAGTTTTAACGAGTGGTTGCTTGAATTATTGTCACCTTCCTACCTGCCTGAAGCAGTCTGGCCATTCTCCTTTGGTCTCTGGCATCAACAAGGCCGAGAGCTGCTGCTGTCTGGATAATTTTCTTTTTGGGGGATCCTCTGTAAACCCTAGAGATGGAAGCATGGCAAAAATCCCAATGGATCATCAGTTTCTGAAATACTAAGACCAGCCGATTTGGCACCAACAACCATTTCATGCTCATTGTCACTGCTTTCTTGCTTTTTAAATAACTGTATTATTCAGTCTGGATTTGAACTCACGTCACATTAATGTCAGAAAATCAAGCAAATGGCTGCTGCTATTCATGAGTCTGCTTCAGTTCACACAGCAAAGAGCATCTAATGACATTTCCCTCAAACAGCTCAGGACGGTGACGGACCTGTCAGCAGACAGGAGGACAGCTGCTTCAGTCCGCATCAGAATGAAGACATCATTTTATTTATCGCCTAAATGGCAATCACAAAAGCACTCGCTCTTGCTGGAGGGAAGGCTGTCCATGACAGGTGCCAAGGAGAGCAAATGTGGGGGTTTCAGTGCCTTGCTCAAGGGGCACCTCAGCGGTGCTCAGGAGGGAGAAAGCCAGGACCTCCCCGGCCCCAGGTCTACCTCCATATACATGGGCTCAGAGCGGGGTCTTGAACTAGCGGGTCATGAACTGGTCTCCAGTTGCAGGTCCAGGCTGGTCTTGAACCAGCAACCCTCAGCAATCCCCTGTTTCCATTTAGGTTCCTTTGATGGACTGAACCACTGCCGCCCAACGCCTACAGCTGAGATTAATCAGTGTGAGGAACTGCTTCTATGAACACGTTTTCTGAAATAAAACAGCTTCTTTAAAATCACAAAATGCTCTGTTCAGACAGAAAGCAGCAGCAAACTTCTCTCAAGAAGGAAAATTCCAGTTTTCTTTCAAACCTAAATTTGGATACTCGTGCTCTAACTTTCAACCTTCAGTCTTTGCTGCAAAGATTCAAAAATAAGTAGGCAGACAAAACCATCCACCAGGGTAAGCAACATAAGACATAAATTCATGACACGACCTCTTCCAAACCCTCGTCTCTGAGTCTGACTGAAATAAACACTTATGTAAACCCAGTTCTTTGTTTTTGTTCTTTCTTGCTTTTTAAATAACTGTATTATTCTCTTTTCTTATCTCATGTGCAGAGCCAAACCAGCCCAGGTCCATTTCTCAATACTCTGGGACTTCCCCACTCTGTCTGCTGCTCTCTGCTCCGAGCCCTTTGGTTCCTCCTGGAGATATAAATCTCTAAAAAAACAGAAAAACACCTAACGAGCATGTCTTCAGGTAGCTGTTTTGAAGCATGGGAGATTCATCTACATTTGTTTTATATTTTTATGAGGATGCCTTTTGATTTATTTTAGTTTGGAGCTCTGGACTAGTGTGAAATATATCAGGCTTTGATACGCTCACAGTGCCGGAAGAGGCAATGGGATATGCTGACAACTGGAGAAAATACTGAATATAACCAAAAAAAATCATTTGTGCTTGCTGTGGTTAAATGAGATGAGTCATTTTGAGGAATGCAGCAGGGCAGAGCTGCTGACAAACCTTTGTGGCTTCAGTGATGGAGTTTGTTTCGAAAGCCTCCGTCCCTCCCCACGCGTTCACCCCAGAGGTCAGACACGGAAGACGACAGAAAGTGTGGGAATTTTTCACTCAGAACGAGGTGCGGAGCTGGCTTTTCATTAAGAGGACATGAGGCTGTCCTCACAGCGTGAATTTACTTTTGTATTCAGCAGCTGGCTAACGCAGAGACACATGGGGCAATATGAAGAGTTGCAGCCTCATGCACCAAGATGTGGAAGTTTATAATCCATCCATCCGTCCATCCATCTATTTTCTGTCATAGGGGAAGATGCAGGGTACACCCTGTACAGATCCACAGTCCATCACAGAGCATTCAGAGAACATTTGGGGAAATGCCATTCATTTCTTTCCTAGATGTTAACATGGAAAACAGTGTGATCAAAGAGGATATAAACTGATGTTATCCTGGTCTGCTAGCCTGAAAAAAATCAGGTAAACAGCACGACTCATGGATGCAGATCCTTTTCTCACGGTTGTGCACCCACTGTTATCCAGGCTCTCCTGCATACTAGAAAAATGCAAGGAAAACCAAGATCCTGGGTTTTGATTGTGACACTGGGAGTGGGTGTAAAATGATTTGGCTGCATTCTTTTTTTCTTAACTGAGGTTAAATTTGTTTCCAGTCCTGAAAATGTTGTCTGTCTTCTGCACTGATGCAGTTTTTTTTTGCCTACTCTCTGAAGTTAAAGGGCCTGTACTCTTTTTATGGATAGGAGCTCTCTCTACTTTCACCTCCTCTTTCCCTTTGTCTGATTTGAGGAGCAGTTTGAGATGTGCCAGAAGGTCAGGCATGGCAATCATCACCTTCTGTTGCTGCAAGCAAATATATTAGTTTTCAAATCCACCACAGCAACAGATCATAGACTGATATAAAACTTTTGGCTTCCTTGAATCCAACCCCTACCTCTTAACCACTCCAGTTTCAGGGGACCTTCTTGGAAATCATCCTGACCCACAATCTGCTCTGATATCTTGTGGCTCTGGCTCCCCACCTTTCTTTTGAACACCTTTGAACAGCTCCTATTCTGGCTAGGTCTGTGTTCTCCATCTGGGTTTAGCTTGGTTTGGGCAGGTAGAATTTTGCATGATTTCATTAAATACTCAACACTGACTGTAAAAAAAAAAAAAAAGAAGAAA
>VUQH01003195.1:0-12696 GCA_015106775.1 Etroplus canarensis
CGGCATCTGGTCGTCCTCGAACCTCCGACTTACGAACACAAACACCACCGTCCCGGCGTCCACAACACCCGAATGCCGGGTCAGAACATGGACAATCACAGGGGAACAAGCACCCCTTGGTTCTGAAGTGGCTGCGTGCTACCGTTGCGCCGCCATCTTGGCCCAAAAAAACCCCAAAAAAAACCAAAACTGTGATTCAGTTGAAGCCAACTGAACCACATCATCTGCAAGAAGCAGACACAAGATCCTGAGACCACTGAATCTGACATCCTCCACCCTTTGGCTGCACAAAGAAATTTTGTCTGTAAAAGTTATGAACTCAATCACTGACAAAGTGCCCCCCAGTGAAGTCCAGCACCCACCGGCAATAAGTCTGACATATTGTCGACAGTGTGAACCAAGCTCACTATGGGCCAAATAGCCTATAACGACAGACCTGATGCTTCATACTCCCGAAGCATCCCCCACAGGACACCTGGAGGGACGGGGTTGAATGCTTTCTCCAAGTCCACCAAGAACATAGACTGGTTGAGTAAGCTCCCATGCACCCTTGAGTATCCTTGAGAGGATAAAGGGCTGCTCCAGTCTTTTGCAACCAGGAAAAAACTCAAGTCAACCTTAAGTGGCAGTTGTGGGAACTGGCTCTTCCAGACTCTTTCATTTTTTAGTCCCGGTGGTTGCCATGTGAGCTTAACAGTATGATCTGTTGTAGAAAGTGGTATTTTCTTTGCTAACAGCCTCAGACAGAATTGTTGATAGGCAGGGAAAACTTGAAGAACTAGTTGTCTTGGTAGTTCTATTTATGTCCACTAAGAGAAGGATTTTTCACACCTTCTCTGGCAGCTTTACTTACTGTCAGGGAAACGCATCAAATTAACAACAAAGGGTAAAAGAATTAGGGGAAGTAAGGACAACTATGTTAATTGCAATATATATAGTTAGAGTCTTCATCTTATATTTATATTTCTGTTGCACGTGTTTTTATAATGCTGAACCATTTATTTATCTTTGTTTCTATTAGTTGCATCTGTCATTTTTCTGTCAGAGCCCAATTTGATATTTATGAACAATGTGTTAACCTAGCCGCTGTAACATTCTTCAACCTCCGCCTACATTTTATTTTTCTGAGGTAACTGTCTAGCATGTGACCTCAAACTGCTATATTTGTTATATCCACTTGAGAGGATTGATATTTTGCTTCTGGAGAATTGCACGTAGGCTATTTTCTTAGGGTTATACAGGCACCTGGAGGTTTTTTGCCTCTTTACATGTATGGTTCGTGTTTACACTGTCACATAAATTCTCTCAACAGGTGTTCTTCAAGGAGATTTTCCTGTATATTCTTGAGACGTCCACTAGCTCCTATGACCACAAATGGATGGTTATACAAACCCTTACTAGAATATGTGCAGGTTGGCTTTTCTCTTTTTATTTCTTTAGAGTAGATTAGTACATACTCGTTTCTCTTTTTGTCATTAATAAAATGTAAGTACTTTGATAAAGAGACTGTAATGAGCTTCTGATCTAGTACAGATATAAGATGGCTTTTTAGCCATATGTGTTTAATTATACCCTAATAAAGAGGCTGTTTTATGTAATGATTCATTATAGTCTCCATCCATTGATTTTATAAAAGCAGGATACATAGTTTATTTCTTTTGGGCATTTTCACTGACAAACTTCACCTCTCTGGTGTACTTATTTCTTTCAGATGCTCAGAGTGTGGTGGACATCTATGTGAACTATGATTGTGACTTGAATGCTGCTAACATATTTGAACGACTGGTCAATGACCTCTCAAAAATTGCACAAGGTCGCGGAGGCCATGAGCTTGGGACAACACCCCAACAGGTAGTATTTTTCTGCTGTTGAAATATTCAAGATAAGATGGGAGAAATGCCTTATTCGACAAATAATAATTGTAAATGAATGCAGGCACCTTGGTACGAGATAGGGAAAGACCCTCCACATCTCTGCCTGTGGCAGCAGAGCTAAAATCATATGTAAGAGAAGGTCTTCAGCTGTATGTTTATTATATGGTAGAGAGGGTGGTCAGGATCCATTAAGTAACTCTTCACCACAGTCATTTAGATGACCTCTACTTTAGCCGACCAAGGAATCCAAACAGTGTGTTGATTCAAACTGGATTCACACAGCAATGGCAAAATTACTTTGGAAAGTAATAACGACTGATTCACAGGTAACAGTTCATTATTTAGACCACAGAAATGCTCCCGTGCAGCAGCATGTCCAGGATTACAACACTTTTCAGTCACGACTAGTTCCTCCTCCTGCTTCTCAGATTAACATCCCTGACTTCCCAAAAAGTCCCGAAGCCTGGTAGTATCACACTGCAGTCCAGGAACTGTGAGCTTGGCATCATATCACTACACACTGCAACACTCCATGAAACACATCAAACTACTTGCTGTATTCCCTGTGGTCTTAATTGGCACACTTTTTGATCAATATTATATTCCTCACACCCGCCATGACGACCTCTTTAACAGTTCCAGCCATGAAACTCAGTTGTTTCCTCCATAGCTCCGCAGGGATTACAGGCCTTGCTCTAGGCAGCAGAAGTGTCATTGCAATCAGCATGTGAAGATTCTCCATTGCACCGTGTGATGCAACGGAAAACCACTAGTAGACTTGCAAAATTTGACTTTACAAGAATTGCAGAACAGAAAGAAGCCATTTCACCTTTGCATGAATCCCAATGAGCAAGAATATTCAGCTTTATCAGGTGATAAAGTCATTTAAATTAAAAAATCAAAAAACAAAATGAGCTGCTGCATCAGCAGTTCGGCACAGCACCAGGGAAAAATATTAATATATTCATTTATTAATAGTTTAATGTTTATTAATTCATTTCTAATAGTACTTTTAAAATATTTTATTATTATTATTAATAATAATAATAAGCAGCTATTTTTTTTTTTACAGTTATTCTTACTATTAATAAATATCTTGGCCATTGGGCTTAAATTGTTCATGTCCTTTTCTAGGAGCTGACCCTGAGAAAGAAGGGCCTTGAATGTCTAGTGTCCATCCTGAAATGTATGGTGGAATGGAGTAAAGACCAATACGTCAATCCCAATTCCCAGACCAGCCTCGGTGAGACACTCATGCACTGAACACCAATGAAATTTATCAAAACTGTTAGGCAGTCATCATACCTGATCTGAATACAAGACATAAGAAAATAACCTTTCTCTTCATTCTTATTCTACACAGTGATCAGTGTTTGTTAGTTTGGAACAGCACAAGACAGACTACCTATACATAGAATAATGTGTCCATGTTGAGCACTAGTCATATTATTAAAAGTTGAATTTAAGGGAAAGTATTGTAATTTCTGTAAAGAATAAACACACTGAAGAATGTTTGGTTAGTTTGCAGAAACTGATGCATAACATGAATAAATATACCAGAACACAATCTTCTAAGATAACTGGCATTTTCAGAAGTGATTTGAACGTGTGATTACAGGATAAATGAAAATAATATGCAAGCTGGAATTGTTTGGGTGCCTGGAATTTTTTATATATATATGAAATATTTGTTTACTATGCTCTTTTTCCTCATTGGTCTTTGAACTTGGATTCTTGTGGGGTGGCTGACTTTACCACTGCTGTCCATCAGTCTGGTTTGGCAGCAGTTTATCATTGGGATTATCTGGAATTAGTGATGAAGCTCATATCTATCAGTGTAGTTACAATCAATGGTAGGACTGACAGTTGGTATTCATCTAGGGAGCTACAGCTCTAAGTAGAGGAGCAAGCACCAGCTCAGCTCCAACCAGACTTAGGCAGTGTGATGATGCCCAGAGGCCAGCACAGACAGGCTAATCCAGGAGGTTTAATCCTGAAAAGAGCGATACCTTAGGCCGAGCCATGATAAAAAACCTTTCTACGACATACTGAGATATCCTGTGTGTCAGACTGGCCCCTGGGTCTCCTGCTCACTGGAGGATTTCTGTTGTTTGCCAAAGGAAGAGCTCAAACTAAGGAGAAATATAGCTGTGTGAAAGGACTGGAAAGATATCCCACAAGCCCCTGGAACAATCCACAGGCTAGCCTCGGGCTAAGCTGTCAAGGCTAACCAGCAGAGGCAGCTGTGTTCACTCACCAGGACATTACTTTGCCAGAACTTGTGACAACTCATTAGTAATCTAGCGAGCTCATAGGTTAGTGTTTGAAATTTGAATGTTAACTTTTCCCTGCAGGCTGCTGGGGAATTTCAGTAAAATATATTTTTTTAACCATTTTTTCTTCTTCTTACAATATGGAAAATGAATTGTGGTTACAAAACATTGAGTTGTGTAGTGTAATAAAGCATAGCAGTACAATATATTACATCCACACTTTTAAAATGTCCCTTGTCTCTCCTTTTGAAATGACTTCAAAGCAAGAACAGGTAATAGTGAAAAGTATGGAGTGCTTGCTAGAATGTGTTTGTCACTCATTTTGCACCCTTTGTGTATGTAGGCTGTTTTGTATTAGTGTTGCATTATATTACTTGTGTTTTTAGAAGTTTTCTGCTGCCCAGTTACACCCATAGATCATAATGAAAACCATCTATGAATTTAACTAAACTACTAATTCAAGTGCTAAAAAGGCTGCTAGTTATAGTTCCCCCAACACACCAGAATCCCTCCACTATTTTCTCTCCATTCTGTAAGTCTAAGAGTGGATGCACACTACCAGCTCATATTACTGTGACATTGTCCTGAATGTTTTAAAAAGTTTCCGATAGGTAATCAGATGCCTTACAGCATAGCCTTACTTTTGCAACAGCAGCAGATCCCTGAGCTCACTTCAGCAGACTTAAGAAACCATCCTCTCTTGGCCTCTGAGTTCTGGCTGCTTTTCCTTTTGAAGGCCTGGAGCTTTTCTGATAACCCACCTTTTTATAATACCCTCCCTTGCTGCCCTGCCTTGCACCTGCTCTGTATGTCAGTGTGAATAAATGTGTGTTTCTGGAATTCATTAGGTTGCACTAAAGTAACGCCTGTATTCATGCCCTCCCTGCCAACAAAAATCATTAAGCAGACCTTGGGGTCATTTTGCTCTGTCTTGCAGTTTCCCCTTTCAATTACTGAAGTTTCTCTCACACAATACTAGCTTCAAGTTAGCTCATTTTTTAAGCCTTCAGGCTGTGTTTGTGGCAGTATTTCTGTTAGGACTTCACTTTTATGATGGTTTCTGGAAGTTGCAACAATAGAACACTTTATTATTTTTATACATTTCCTCTCTGTCATCTGTTCTGAGTTGTCTTATCTGGTGTTTTGTGCTCCTAAGGCCAAGAGAAACCATCAGAACAAGAGAGCACAGAGACCAAAGCTCCAGAGACCATAAACCGCTATGGGAGCATTAACTCTCTGGATTCCACAGCATCATCTGGTATTGGAAGCTACAGTACACAGATGTCTGGTACTGACAACCCTGAGCAATTTGAAGTCCTCAAACAGCAAAAGGAGATCATCGAGCAGGGCATTGACCTGTAAGGGCTGCTTTTCGCTCACTGTAATTATTTTATCCTGTGAATACTGTAGCATTAGCTTCATTAAGTTTTGTGTCACTGGATTTTTCACAGGTTTAACAAGAAACCAAAGAGAGGAATCCAGTACCTTCAGGAGCAAGGCATGCTGGGTACAACCCCAGAGGACCTTGCTCAGTTTTTGCACCAGGAGGAGAGGCTTGATTCGGTAATGAGTCATTCTGTTTTTATTATGGATGTCAGAGTACAGACTGCACAGATCTGCTGCACCACACCAAAACACAGATTTTATTCCAGACTGTTGGCATGTTGAAGTGAGGAAGCACAAACTACAGAGTTATTTCAGATCAGGTGTTCTGATTATGGGGGTGTACCAAGACTGGATTAAATGAACATGATACTGAGTAACTGATGGCTAATGGTGCCAGAGTTTTAGGTGCAGCTGTTACATATCGTACCACCTAAACAGTGTGTATCAGAAGGTGTTATAGTAGGGAGGAAACCAACAAAGTTAAATTTATAAAATCTGTTAAATCAGTAACACAGCGCAAGTACCCTACACAAATATCTAAACAGCAAAATAGTCAACTAAAACCGAACTATAAAATCATTAAAGGTGTCTAAAATTCTAAATGTGATTGCAGCAGGTGGCCGAGCATGGAAAAATTGGGGTCTGCGTTGTGATAAATTTGTATTTAGGCAGATTTTTGGATAATTTTAAAGGGACAGTTCAAGCTGTTTTCATTCTGTTTACATCCTGTCATGCTGTATGAACCTCTTGTCACAGTTAGGTGGCTGCGCCCTTCTGCACAATGATAATGTTAACAAAAAACTTGTAAAAAGTTTCAAATGCTGTTTGTTTTTTGAATAACCAGGTTATAACTTCTGGAAAGACATTTTTGCTTACATTTTCTTATATATTTTGATGCTTTGGTTATCACAAGGCAAGTGCCATGTAGTTCCATTATATTTAAGAGAACACAGACAATTTCACAGCCCAAACTGTGGGGGGGGCTTCATATCAAAACAATCTAGCTGGATAAACAGTTTTAAATGAGAGGGGAAAAAAATGTGCAAAATTAATTTGGGGTGAACTGTGCCTTTAATCTAAATAATTACTACTAAGAAGTTTGTCTAAGAGAAGCAAGTTTGTGGCAAAAGTTTTGTAGTGTGCACTTGTTCTAATGATCAGTAGACAGAACTATCGCCTTTAATGTGTTTATATAGTAGTCTTTCTAAAGAAAATCAGCGTATGGCAACCAGTGTGCAGCAAAATGCTTTGGCAAATGAATAAATGGCCTGTCCAAGTGAACAAACTCTGTACTTTCTGCCTTGTAGAGAAATTGGTCTCACTCTACAAAAGTCACACAATAATGTAGTGTTTGTTCACCAGGCGTTAAACAACCATCCAACCATTCCAACTTGAGTCCGCAGTGTAACTTTAACAAGGAACCTCGGGGGTGTCTATGCACAGCTGTAATCAGCATTTAAGATTGTTGATAACATCTCATTAGATAAAAGGGCCCTTTAGAAACAGTGGCGTCACAGAGGAAATTAATCACATTTTTTTAACTAATCTGCACAGTAATGGAACCATAAAATGGTAGTATTGATTTTCTTCCTCTGATTTTCTCTCTATAAGTTGAAGGACAATTAATAGAAAGCCTGTTAAAGTCTTAGTTCAAACTAAATTTTACTCATAATATGTAAGAAACAAGTCTTATTCTAAATGTTTATGATATATTGGAGTATGTTAACACAAATCTGTTTTTCTGTCTTTCAGACTCAAGTGGGGGAATTCCTTGGGGATAATGACCGCTTCAATAAAGAAGTGATGTATGCTTACGTGGATCAAATGGACTTCCAGGGCAAAGACTTTGTTTCTGCACTAAGGATGTTCTTGGAGGGCTTTCGGCTCCCTGGAGAGGCCCAGAAGATTGACCGTCTCATGGAGAAATTTGCCGCGAGATATCTTGAATGCAACCAGGGGTGAGTTTACATACTTGACTGAATATACTCCTAATAGAAAGGGATACATTTGATTTGCTGTAGTCAGTATACACCGTGCTGTTAAATAAATCTGCAGTACTATCCTTGTCTTCCTTTCAATTTTCCAGGCAAACCCTCTTTGCCAGCGCTGACACTGCATATGTCCTTGCCTACTCAATTATTATGTTGACAACAGACCTTCACAGTCCACAGGTGAGCACTCCACCTCAGTGAGGCAGCAGCCTTTAGGAGTGTTTAGACATTAGAAGTTCCATAATCAGCTTTTGACGCAAATCCATGTTGTTATCTGCAAAGGTCAAGAATAAAATGACAAAAGAGCAATATATCAAGATGAACCGTGGCATCAATGACAGCAAAGACCTACCTGAGGAATATCTCTCAGCCATCTACGATGAGATTGCTGGCAAGAAGATTGCCATGAAAGAGACGAAAGAGCTCACCATGAAGTCCAACAAGCAAAGTGAGTCTTACTGCTCTAGGATGTCTCCAAGATGTAATGAGTACTGAGTAAGACTTTATATCTTATCCAGAAGCGTTTGCCTGATGTCTTCATTGCTGTAATAATTTTGAATGAAACTTTGCGCTTTCTGCAATCAGTTATTCTATGAAAAGTGTACTGCTTTTAATTTTAGCTGCCATGAAGAGGCCTATTGACACATTTTGTCTCTAGATACACTTTGCAGCGCTTGTTAAATGAAACGCTGCGGTGAGTTTCTTGCTCAGTTTAAGGTTGCCGAAAAAAGGTCTTCATGGGGGTGTCTGCATGACTGTCTGGTGTTTTTTTGCTCAGATGTGGCTAGTGAGAAACAGAGGCGTCTGCTTTACAACGTGGAGATGGAGCAGATGGCCAAGACGGCCAAAGCTCTGATGGAGGCCGTCAGCCACGTCCAGGCTCCTTTTACCAGTGCCACACATCTGGAGCACGTCAGGCCCATGTTTAAGGTAATAATGCTAGCAGCATGTTGTAAACAGTGCTGGGCACAAACACAGCTGTAAACAAATCATCCTTTTGTTTGTCAGCTGGCATGGACACCCTTCCTGGCTGCCTTCAGCGTGGGGCTTCAGGACTGTGACGACACTGAAGTGGCCTCACTCTGCCTTGAAGGAATCCGTTGTGCTATCAGGATTGCGTGCATCTTCTCCATACAGGTACTGCAGTCTGAATTGGAGGATTAGTGTCTTTCTGGATTATTCATCTGGCAATGTTCTGACCCACTGCCTTGTTGTTTTGTTTTCCTCTGTAACAGTTGGAGAGAGATGCATACGTACAGGCCCTGGCGAGGTTCACCTTGCTCACAGCCACCTCTGGCATTGCAGAAATGAAGCAGAAGAATATTGACACCATCAAGACCCTCATCACTGTGGCCCACACAGATGGCAACTATCTGGGCAACTCCTGGCATGAGGTTTGCTTCTCTCATGTCACTTGGAACTGGCTTTCAATCTTACTGTTTCTGTCTCCTCTCAGGAGTGTCATAACCCATCTTTTATATTTCATTTATCATCTTCCTAAGCCTCCAATTCCACTGGGATGTCTTTATATTTTTAGAACAGTATAGAGGCCTTTCTTTTTGTTTGTTTACAGCTACCAATGAGACCAGCACAATTATTTAAAACTTTGCAGAGGCTTTTCTTGGTTTTACCTTTTCCCAGCTATGCCTCTTTTTTTCTACATTGCATAGTGCTCCTTCTGTCTTCATTTTTACTTGTTTGTTTCTCTAAATACCTCACTCTCATTTCTCTTCTCAGATCATGAAGTGCATCAGTCAGTTGGAGCTGGCTCAGCTGATTGGTACTGGGGTTAAGGCACGCTACATCTCAGGGACAGTGCGGGGCAAAGAGGGCTTTATTGCGAGCACAAAGGAGCAGAGCAACGACGAGTACCTGGGTTTAGGTCAGCAATAACATCTGAATGCATCATGTACACAAAGTCCAACATTAAAGCTATCTTTAAATCAACCCAATTATATTCTCAGTTCCTTGTGAGATTGACTTTCAGTTCTGAGTTCTCTGTGCTTTGTCTCTGCAGTTGGAGGAACTGTGGACCGTAAACAGATTGCCAGCATTCAGGAGTCCATTGGAGAGACCAGCTCTCAGAGTGTAGTTGTGGCTGTGGACAGGTACTGTAGTTATCTAAATTGCACCTGCTGCTGTTGAACTCCTGTGTTTGTTTATTCTTACAATGTAAGCTTAGTCAATTGAAATTAAGCATGCAGTAACTGGTAGGGTTCACGTCTTCTTATTTATCTCTGTTTTTAGCTATAAAAGCTTTTAAGTAATCATTGCTGTTTGCGTTTTCATTCAGGATATTCACAGGTTCTACTAGACTGGATGGTAATGCAATAGGTGAGTCTAGCTGATCCAGCTACACACTGTATCTTCTTAATTGTTTACAAGGACAGATGCATTCTAGCTATTTTTGATTGGCATGAGTCACAGCTTGTTCATTGCCAACATCTTCTGTCCATTTGTCAGTTGATTTTGTGCGATGGCTGTGTGCTGTGTCCATGGATGAGCTGGCCTCGCCCACACACCCACGTATGTTCAGCCTGCAAAAAATAGTAGAGATCTCCTACTACAACATGGGTCGCATCAGGCTGCAGTGGTCCAGAATTTGGGAGGTTATTGGAGACCACTTTAACAAGGTAAGTGAGGATTTAATAATCCACGTTAAATGCACTGAAAATGTATTTACTTTTGTATTCATTGGATTATTTACTTTCCCATATCAGTTTATTAATAGGGAAATGTGTTAGGCATGCATTTATTTGTGTATCATTTCCCTTTGCATTTCTGTACTTTATATCCCCAAATTTATATATTTCTGAGGTTTTTTGTTTGTTTTGGTTTAACTTTCCACTATGCATTTTTTTTTTCCCTTCATCTTGAAATAAATTTCTTTGTGATATTTTTTTTTAATTTAGGCTGCTCAATCCTCCATAATTTCCTGGTTTAAACAGATATCCCAGAGGTTTGAGAGAAATTTCCACAGTTGAGAACTGACCTACAAATGATTGATTTCTTAGTTTTTCTTCAGTGTACTTGGAGAACTGTTTTCCAGTTCCATGTTTTACTAAAGGAACAGTTTTAGAAATGATAATGATGATAATCATCATGATAATGATAATAATAGTGAAACACGTTCTGTCTTTGGGTAGGTTGGCTGCAATCCCAATGAGGATGTTGCCATTTTTGCAGTGGATTCTCTTCGGCAACTGTCTATGAAGTTTTTGGAAAAGGGAGAGCTGGCTAACTTCAGATTCCAGAAAGACTTTCTGAGGCCTTTTGAGCACATCATGAAAAAGAACAGGTAAAGAAACAAGTACATTTATGTCTGAGTGTGTGTTCACCTTACTACACTTGCATAAATCTGTAGTTTCTGATGGTACAAAGAAAAGGTCTGTGTTGTGGTTGGGAGTCACTCTTGTTTTTAGGCACACATATAATGAAGTAATATTCCCAATTCTCCCTTTAAAATCTACCACAGCTCTGTTCCTATTGTCTTTCCCTCTATTTATCTTTGTCTCCATGTAACAGTGACAGAGCATATTGTTTAGTTTATCACTCAGAGATGAGCAGCAACCCAGAATTTCATCTGACCCATTTCAGTCTCTTTGCATTACCCTTTCGGTGAATTCATGTAAAAGCCTCTCTTTACTTATTTGCTCTGAATCTGTCTCGACTGGAATTTAAACAGCCATCATTTATAAATGAGACCCATTCCTGTAAATGTTGCCGTGCAGCACATCAAACAGGCAAGCTGCTTCACTGCAGCACACTTTTCATTGATATGAAATAGGAGTAGCAGTTTAAGTATAAATCCACCCACAGATTGAACAGGCTGAGAGCTTCAACAGAGAGGAGATGGCAGGCAGCCATTTAAACCCTGAAGCGCAGTGTGTCTCACTCATGCTCGCTCATGCTGCCTTCTTCTGTGCTCGTGTGTAATGTTAAGGGGAGGCAGCGCTTTTCTCTCATTCATAACTACTGAGCAATTAGGATTGCACGTCACTGTGACAGCAATGCTAGCCAAAGCTGGAATAATCATTTGCTCTGAAAATGGGACTCTGGATGTTATCAAGAGCCTGTAAAATTTAAATCAGTGAAGAGATTAATTTTCTTCTTTTTGAGCGAGACCTGTTATTGTAATTTCCAGTTCCATATTCTAATCTTTGGATTCTGCTATAGTAGTTTTGCATGATCTACAGTTCAAAAAATCCTTTTTGTCTTATAGTGGATCTTGTTGGAGCCCCTCACTTCATCCACTGTCTGAAACAAGCCATTTTAGCTCTTTTCCCTTTAAGGCCACCCTCTTTAAGATGCCTTCTTACTGATTGGATGCCCCTCTCAAACAGAGAGTTGGAAAGGCAGGTGGGTAGGGCTGTTGCACTGACAGCCAGAGCTGTGTGTGCGTGATGACAGTATTGGGATATCCCATCTCTGATGGAGAGCCAAGAAACAGTCTGAAGCCTGAGCTTTTGTTGCACTGTAATCGCTTGTACATACAATAACTTTATAATTTCGGAGTGTACATTCCTCCCAGCGCTAATGCTAAGAAAGCTCTGTGTGAACTTTACGCAGCTATTAGTCAGCTGCAGAATGCCCACCCCGACGGACTGTTTATAATAGCCGGAGATTTCAACCATGCAAATCTCAAAACAGTGCTCCCTAAATTCCATCAGCATGTGGACTTTGCTACGAGAGGGACGAACACGCTGGATCTTGTTTACACAAACATTCCCGGTGCGTATCGTGCGGAGCCCCTCCCCCATCTCGGCAACTCTGATCACATGACTGTGATGCTGATCCCAGCATACAGACCACTCATCAGACGCGCCAAACCAGCTCTGAAACAGGTTAAAACCTGGCCAGCAGGAGCCATCTCTGCTCTTCAGGACTGTTTTGAGTGCACTGACTGGGACATGTTCAGGGAGGCTGCAACCAACGGTGACTCTATTGACTTGGAGGAGTACACAGCATCAGTGACCGGCTGCATCGAGAAGTGCATTGATGACGTGACCGTCTCCAAGACCATCACCACACGCTCCAACCAGAAGCCGGGGATGACTGCAAAAGTGCGTGCTCTGCTGAAGTCGAGAGACTTAGCCTTCAAAGCAGGAGACAGGGCGGCCTTAAAAACAGCAAGGGCCAAACTGTCCCGAGCCATCAGAGAGGCAAAGCGCG
>VUQH01003197.1:0-13435 GCA_015106775.1 Etroplus canarensis
GTGCAGGCTGTGTAAAGATGCCCCTGAGACAATCCAGCACATAACAGCAGGGTGCAAGATGCTAGCAGGCAGGGCATACATGGAACGCCATAACCAAGTGGCCGGCATAGTATACAGAAACATCTGTGCCGAGTATAGCCTGGAAGTGGGAAATGGGAGACGCCCCCTAGGGTGGTGGAGAATGGCCGAGCTAAGATCCTGTGGGACTTCTAGATACAGACGGACAAAATGGTGGTGGCTAACCAACCGGACATAGTGGTGGCAGACAAGCGGAAGAAGACGGCCGTAGTGATAGACGTAGCGATACCAAATGACAGCAACATCAGGAAGAAGGAACATGAGAAGCTAGAGAAATACCAAGGGCTCAGAGAAGAGCTTGAGAAGATGTGGAGGGTGAAGGTAACAGTGGTCCCAGTGGTAATTGGAGCACTAGGTGCAGTGACTCCTGAGCTAGGCGGGTGGCTCCAGCAGATCCCGGGTACAACATCCGAGATCTCTGTCCAGAAGAGTGCAGTCCTAGGAACAGCTTAAATACTGCGCAGGACTCTCAAGCTCCCAGGCCTCTGGTAGAGGACCCGAGCTTGAAGGATAGACCACCCGCCTATATATATATATGTATATATATATATATATAGATATAGATATAGATATGATTTAAAGTAATTTGATTGTATAAGGTCCTGAAAACCACTTGTAAAAAACCCACATACGATGCCTGCCATGTAAAATATTTGAACCATCTACAAGAAATTGTAAGTAGCATAATAAAGCAGTCATAGTAGATAATTAACCCATAAGAACCCAATGTTTGTTACATGTAAGTCACCATGGGTTCTTATGGGTTACGCAGTAAGTTGATTGCTTTAAGATCTCTGTTCATTTGTATTACACTGGGATAATGTGACTTTTTTTTTCCTACTATCCCTGTCTTAATTTCCCCCTTGATGGGACAATAGCAACACTACAATTTATAATATAAAATCTAATAATATATTCTAGTCCTCATTAGTGAAACTATATCAGATGTATTCCTTTTGTGTGCAAAAATATATTGTAAGCTATCAAAGCATATCGTATTTCAAGCAGTCTGAGGAAAATGTCTGCTTCTTCAGCTTACAGTACTTAGCTGGGAACTTCTTATTAGGGCCCTAGCGCTGAATATGCCAAGGTCCTATGGCAGTTGCGGCATTTATCCTTATTTACACAAATGCATTATATTTTTGAGGAGCTAAATATGTTTGAAAATTCATAAAACTTCAAACACATGTCAGAAGCAACAAAAATGAAAATATTTTATAGGTCAGGGTCAGGAAGTTTGCCATTCTGAAATGATAAAGTAGCTTCAGTCAGTGTATATAATTAAATCATTCTGCAGATTTAATCAAATAAATACTATATTTGGTCAGTCTAATCTAAAGACCTTTCTCAGTGCTTAACTGAGCTGTTGTTAAAAGGCGTGTCTAGCTATTTTCAAAGTTACCATGAAATTTGTAGTTGTTGTAATTCACATATACATAGACTTCATGTGTAATGTGAGTCTTGATCTGAACACATCTGCAGGTCAATATGTAATCCTAGTCATAGTGCCACCTCGTGGCATCACGAAATTACATGTTTTATATTCCAATGTACTTCTCTAAGGTGGTTGACCAGAGACACCTAAAATTTGGTCAGCCTTGCAAGTTGATGTATCTTAATGATGAAAATTGTAAGTTTTCAGATGGTGCTTCCCTGGCGATATGGCAAATTTTGATTCTTCCCCATTTCACAATAAGTTGTTATAAGTGAAATACACTTAAATTCAGTTATAGTCATAGCGGCAACTGGTGGCAACAGGAAAAGAGCATTATGTATTAACATTATACTATACATATTCACCAGGAACTTCATTAGGTCATTAGTGGCATGGTTGTTGGTGCCAGGTGTTGTTGGTCTGAGTATTTCAGAAATGGCTGATCTGTTGGCATTTTCCCACATAACCATCTCTAGGGTTTACAGAGAATAGCCAGAAAATAAGAAACTATTCAGTGAACAGCAGTTCTATGAGTGAACATATCTTGTTAATGCCAGAGATTAGAGGAGAATGGCCAGACTTCTTTAAGCAACAGAAACTCAAATCAGGACAAAAAAGGTATGCAGAGCAGATGGAGTTCCACAGCAAAAGATGACACCATGTGCCACTCCTGTCAGAAAAGAACAGGAAGCTGAGGCTACAATTTGCTCACCAAAATTGGACAATAAAAGGTTGGAAAAATGTTGCGTGGTCTGGTGAGTCATGATTTCTGCTGCAACTTGTGGATGCTAGGATCTGAATTCAGCGTAAACAACATGAAAACGTGGATCCATCCTGCCTTATATCAACGATTCAGGCTGCTGGTTGTGGTGTAATGGTATGGGGGATATTTCTTTCTTGGCATACTTTGGGTCCCTTAGTATCATTGTTTAAACGCCACTGCCTACCTGGGTACTGTTGGTAAATGGTAAATGGACTGGTTCTTATACATATAATGCTTTTCTATTCTGGCTGAGCACTCAAAGTGTATTTTACTACAAGCCTCATTCACCCACTCATACACACATTCATACAGGGCTTTATACTATGCCTTTAAGCTCATGTAACTATCACACACACCTTCACACTTTAATGGATGCATTGGGAGCAATTTGGGGTTCAGTTTCTTGCCCAAGGATAATTCGGCATGTAGACTGGGGAAGCCAGGGATCGAACTACCAACCTTCCAGTTGGATGACCCACTGTTGCTGACAGTGTCTATCCCTTTATGACCACAGTGTACCCATCTTCTTCTGACTGCTTCCAGCAGGATAACATGCCATGTCACAAAGCTCAAATCATCTGAAAATGGTTTGTTGAACACGACAATGAGGTCACGGTAATCGAAGAGCCTCCGCAGTGACCGGATCGCAATTCAGTTGAGTGTCTTTGGGATGTGGCTGCACCATTGATGTCCAGCCAACAAATCTGGAGCAACTTCATGATGCTATCATGTAAAGATGGACCAAAACCTCTGAGGAATATTTCCAGCACCTTTTTGAATTTATGTCATAACAAATGAAGACAGTTCTGAAGGCAAAAGGGGGTCTAACCTTGTAATAGCAAGGTGTAATTAATAAAGTGGCTGGTGAGTGAACAGTGAATTTGTATTATGTGTTGTACAGATAATATATAGCAGCATGACATTTAATTAGTGGGTATTCCTTTAAATCACATAATAGGCACAGAAAGTGATGTATAATTTGCTTGTGCAACTGCCAGTAAGAGTCCAGGCAGTAAGACATCCACATGCATGAAACACCTCGACCGAAGCGCATGATGACCACAGCAGACCTCAACATTCGTTTAGATGAGAGGGTCTGATTATCTCTCCTTAGAGCTTTAATTAAATGTTGCACCATTCTGATTTATTACTAATATTCTTAATGGGGTCCTACCTCCTCCATCTACTACACTCTTTCTTTAGCGGACACATGAACATAATGTCACACAATTAAAGTTTACCAACTCTGAAACATCACATACACTGTGTCTTACCACCACTGTGCGTGTAAGCTTAAAACTTAGTAAGAAAGCAACCAGATTGAGCACGATGCCAAGTTAAGGCTTGAGCAATTTCCCCCCTGGGTTTAATAAAATATTTTGATTCTAATTACGCGCATTGCTTTACTCTGTGATGTCTTTTAATGCAGTTCTTTTTATCTTTCTTTGTTTTCAGAGCCTAATTTAGCACCCACCCAGGTAAAGTTTTGTTAGAAACAATGGCAAATTTCACTTAATATTAGTGTGCATTGTCCCTGAATAAATAAGTAATTTTTAAATACATTTTTGCAATACTTCACCTACAATTTTATTTCTGGTACATCATTGAGGACCGTAGATTCTCCGTATTTCCTGTTTTTATTTTTTTAAAATATAACCTTCATCTAATACCCTGCAGACACTCGGCTCACCAGTGCACATTACAATCTGTGTGAACCGAGTTTCTTTTTCCTCTCAGTGGGTGCCACAACAAGCTAATCTGCTTCCAGCTAAGTTGTCCTAGCAGCCCATTACAGTCAGCTCACAGGGCGCCGTGCCACTGGGCCTGATGACAACAGCACACGATAAGCTATGAACATTCCTCTGATTTTGGCAGTATGATTGTACCGTCTGGCCTATCACACCCTTTCAGTGGATCAGTGCAGCTTGAGCACCCACAAGAAAATCCCTCTCCCCTGCTCGGCCGTGTCTCAAACTCACTTATATTTTTACTCACACATGGGTCATGTGCGAATGAAATGCGTCTGTCTTTAAAGTGGCCAATATATGGCTGCAGATTGAAAGAGAGATTGCCAGGCTTGGTGTCTGCGACCTGCCTCCTCCCTGCCTCCCTCCTCTCCTCTCCTGCTCTTCTTGTCTGTTTTGGAGCAATCCAATATTTCTGGCTCTGGGAATTTATCTGTGGCCCAAATATGCAGCTCGTGTCATGCAGCGCAGCAGGCGTCTCAGCAACATCACAAAGATGGATTAAGTCATGCGTTAAATTGCCTCTTTGAAGGAAATGAATAAATAAATTTGAGGGACTAATTCCTTGACTGTTCACCATTTCATGTGCGAGTGTGATTGCATAATGCTGGCTTAAATGTTCCCTCTGCTCTGCTCTGTTCTCTGCTGTGTTCTGTTTAAGTATTAATTCTACAAAATTACATTTCTTATGACAGAGAGCTGCAAAAGGCTGTAACAACACGTGTGTACAAAAATTATTATCACTCATTTCTAAACAAAAAAATAATCACCATAAAAGGTAAAAAAATTATAACATAACATTACTGTGATGCCAGCCACAGCTTTGGACTTCATATTTTGAAGCCTTTACTCTAGCTGTCATCATTACTTTCTGGAGCCAGAAGTGACCGTATTTAGCCCAAAGGTTGCAGTGCTAAGTTACAAACTGATGCTAACCTGCTGGTGAGAGATGCTGCATCCATAAACAGAGTGGGTACAATGCACAGACATGGATATATGCTCAGTACAATCAGCTCCTCCCTTGTATTTTCCCCCAATCTGCCACAGCCGATTAATCGGCTGGGGCAGAAGTTTTGCGCTTCTATATGGGGGGGGGAATTCAGGCCACTTTCATATATGATCCTAAATCAGATATGTATTCGATGTTTTTCAAAGTGACCTCAGTCTGAACGGTCATGTGGCATTTCATCCGACTTTTACATCACTGAAGTGAGACCGCATAGGCGAGACGCGGCAAGATCAAATATAAACAATGGACAAAACAAGCATGGCAGACAGCATTGATGGAACTATTCAGTGGAAAGAAAGTGAGGTTTTACACACACGCTGACATGAGTAGCATTCTTATTTGTAAACAATCCCGTCTTCTTCTGCACATGCGAGTCACTTCAGGGCTGTAGACTGTTCAAACTGGAGCCTGATGATAGTTGCATTTAGATTATAATGTGAACAACCTCACAAAATAACCAGATCTCAGCAAAAAATCAGAATTGAGCATTAAGACCTGCAGTGTGAATGATGAGTTAGAGGTCTCTTCCTGTTAAAGGGAATTCTTCCTTACCACCGTCACCAAATGCTTGCTCATAGGGCACTGTTTGATTGATGGGGTTTTCTCTCTGATATTGTGGTGTCTTTATCTGTTGTTGTGACTTGGTGCTATATAAATAATACTGAATTAAACTGAAATGAAAATAAGGCGTAGCAGACAGCTATTGGTTGTACATACTGTATGTGCATTTTATGGCTGGAGTTAGACTTTTTAATGTGGAAGTCAATGGGGATTCACTCCATTTTGGGGAAAGCCTCAAGTGGTTTGCAGAGGTTAACCTAAAGTGCCCGCCAGCTAAGTTAGCAGAGTTTCTGTTTCTTAGGAAATAAAGCCTGCTCATCCTCGTCTTACAGCCTCTGCATTGATCTTCCAGTTCAGCATGTTCTAGATATGAATGTCTAGGTACCTGTACTCCTTCACAACATTAACATTCTGTCCCAGGACAAAGCATGGGCCATGCAGCTCTTCTTTTTCTTCTGACTTCAGTCACCATCTCTCTGGTCTTATTCCCATTCAGAATATCGTGATTTCTTCCAGCCCACTCCACAAATTTTTTATTAACATTTTTATTTTACTAGTGCTCTGTACTCCCCCTCCTGCTGCCCATCACTTATAAATGCAACCACAGCAAAACTGGCAGAGTATTTCTTTGGGTGGCATGACCTGCGGTTGTACTGACAGTCTGAGGAGCAGAAGGTGAGGAGGAATGGAGACAGCACAGTCCCCTGTGGTGCTCCTGCACTGCACATCACCAGAATTAGACCAAATGGTTCAAATTCTGTTAATATACTGACACCACAGGGATTTCGCTGTTTGCCAAAATCACTGCCTCACTCTGGATGTATTAAAAGCACTGGATAGCAACTCAGCCTTTCTTGATAAAGCAATTTCAAAAACACCAAATATAGCAGAGTGGGCAGTGGGCCACTTAACACAGAAGCAAACCCAAAAACTGGTATCTTCATTTGCTCATGCAGCTTGTAAGGATTTTGGTGCGATGGCATCTTTGAGTCTGGTATCCAGTTCTCTTTAATACAAACAACCCAGGACCACTCCTGAGCACTTGTTTTGTAATGGCTTTTCTTTTTATAATTACAACAGTTGTTTTACAAAATGCAAGTAGCAATAATTAGCCTTGTTCTTTATAGAAACACAAGAATTTTTTAATTCTTCCCTCAATTGTGGGGCAGCAGTGGGCTCAGTGCAATGGTGAATGGTTGGGAACCAGAGGGCTGCTGATGTGACATTTACCTGTGGCAGTTGGAGGCCCCCTGTGGAGACTGGAGCCACCCCATCCCCCCAAGCACCACCGAGGTGCACCTGAGCAAGGCACCCAACCCCTACTGTGCTCCCTGGTGCCTGTAATGGGCTGCTTTGGTCTCTCTCACCTCAGTTTGTGTATATGCATGTATACCACTCAACTGTGTGATAGAGATAGAGTGTGATGAGATGTGGTAATTTCCCCATTAGGGGATTAATAAAGTATATCTTCTTCTTCTTCTTCTTCTTCTTCATCATCAATCTTTCCTATTTCCCTATATTTTGTACAAAAAAAGCAAGTAGTTCATATATTGTAGCTCATAACCTCCACAGAAAAATAAGGTGCGTAAATCATACACTGTGCATAAGTGCACATCATATGCAGAAGCATTTACAAATGTTCTGATTCATTATTTTAGCAGGTAACAATACAAAACTACACTTGCCTGAGAAACAAAGGCAGAAAGTATCTGAAATCCAGTTGGTGCCAGGGGAGACGAGCTCTGAAGGTTTATCCAGATCTCAGCTTCTGTACAGACTCCTTTCAACATGCTGTCACTTTGCACTATCACATTCTTAATTGACACTTAAAATCTTTTCCCCACATCTTCAGGTTTTCTCTAAACATTATTAACAGAATTGTTCTTTCATTCTTTTTGTTCCTTTGGTAATCTTTCTGAAAAACCCCTCAAGGTTTTCTCTAACAGTGATTCTAATGTCATTCTCAGTATATCAGATTCTTACCCACATTTATCCTGACTATTCCAGTGGTGCATGTTGCAGTGATTCATCTGACTGTAAGGCAGACTTTGAAATAGTTGTAATCAGAGAGTAACCAAAAATTAGTACAGAAAC
Source organism: Etroplus canarensis (assembly GCA_015106775.1). Taxonomy (NCBI): domain Eukaryota; kingdom Metazoa; phylum Chordata; class Actinopteri; order Cichliformes; family Cichlidae; genus Etroplus; species Etroplus canarensis. Next base: position 7,686 of record VUQH01003197.1, read on the forward strand.
GCCCCAGGAAGAAAGAGCATGTGATTCCAATCACGCTAAACTCTGTGTTATGAATCTATTATTGCTTTGTCTGCATAACAGGATGCTATCAGGGAACAACAATGTGACACAATCACTGTGTTGTACAGTTAGAAGGACTTTATGTTCACATGTGCAAAGAGTATGCTGGATACACGTTCTTTACACATGTGAACATAAAATCCAACTAAATGTAGGGAATTATGTCACTTAAAGTGAAGCAAACTGTTATTTTTACGCTACGCTACACTACACGTAGGCTATTTTCCCCTGAGATTAATAAAATATTCTGATTCTGATAAGCTACAGTGGTCAGACTAGTTAGCCTCCCAGAGAAAATATGAATAAAAATAGGTTCCATAACAAAATTCGTACTGCAGAAAAATTGCGAATATTGCTAACTTTCCCTTGTTGCTAAAGGCATTTGAGCTGTTTTTAAGACCTAGCCGGAAGATCAACACTGGCCAGGAATATTATCTAGTGATACATCGGGGTGTTCTGAAACAAGGCTCATGACAGGACGCAAAAATAAAGAGTCAGATGGGACCACGAGGTAAGAATACCCAGGGCAGGAGTTTGTGTGTTAACCCTGACATTCAGCTTGGAGTTTATGTGACAGGGTTATTAAAAATGTACCCCAACGAAGGACAGAAGAGTAAGATAAATTTTAATTTTCCCAGTTTAACACGTAGTCACGCTGCATGAATCATGTTTGACTTGTTACTCCTGTTCTGGTAGTTGATTTGCTGCAGGGATACAGGCCATGAAGAGTGAGAAAAAAGTCATTGCTGATAAAACATAAAGCAACCTTTTTATTTGTTCTTCTATATTTTCTTGTTCTCCAACAAATTTTAGTGGTAATATCTCCTGCAGCTACTAAATATTTTGTTCTGTTCACCAGCTAAATGCTAACTTCGTCTGTGTTTGGTGTTGGACACATGCAGCTAATCCAAAACTTTTTGGATCATGAAACACTTTTGCTTGTAAGGTGAATGGGTAAACCACTACACTACAGGGACCCAGTTCAGGACAAAAAATCTTTGGACAGATGAAACCAAGATGAACTTGTACCAGAATGATAAAAAGAGAAACATATGGAAAAGGAACAGGAACAGCTCATGATCTGAAGCATACCACATGATCTGTCAAATATGGTGGAGGCAATATTATGGCATGGGCATGTAACGCTGGCAATGGAAGTGGGTCACCAGTGTTTATTGATGATGTGATGCTTCACAGTGCGAATGGATAATACCCTGAAGTATACTACAAAAGTAACCTGAGTTTCTCATGAAAAACAAATAGGATATTATTCAATGACCAACTGAATCATCAGCTTCCCAGTTACTGAAGACAAAACTGAGGGCAGGGAGACCCACAAACAAGCAGCAACTGAAGGCGGCTGCCGTAAAGGCCTGGCAGAGCATCTCAAGGGTGGAAACAAAACATTTGGTGATGTATGTATCCTGTGGTTTATTAGAGCTTTTTTGCAGAGAGCAGCCTGCCTGTGATGGGAGTGTCACAAGACAGTAATGTCCTAGCTGATATAATCAAAACAACAAGCTGAAGTAGAGCTGAGAGGAGTTGCAAAGTTGTGTAAAGAACTTACTCCAACAGCGTTACATTATTCTTCATTTGAGTTTCTTATTACTACACTTTGAAGGAGCACTTCATGTTTTTAACTCCAAAGTCATTTGCATTAAAGTGTACTCATGTATTCCATTCATGCATGAATTAGTGTACCTTACTGTTAATTTGTTAATTAGTGAATAATATCAGATTATCAAAGCTTCCAAATGAAGAATTGCATGTTGCTTTTAACTTGGTTTAGAGTGATTCCGCTGACTGTTATAGAATTTAGAATAAAGTGAAGCGGAAAAAAAGACCAAAATGTACTGAAGCACCCTGAAAGCTGATATATTAAGAGGATGAAAAGGTGAAAAAACATCTGGATGGGAATGAGAGAGAGTGTATCTACCTTCAACAGAAACGACAGAGGGCAGAGAGATATCAACAGCTTGGCCTATTATCTGGTCTAATGGAGGCCCTTCTGTTAGAGACAAAAGCCCTCAGTTGTTTTGCATCAGCTCTTCTGATGATTGGCGGACGTTCGTCCCACGTCGATGGAGTCAATTAAAGGCTCCATCCGTCAAGCGACTCCAGCTTCCTGACGCTGAGCCTCGGTGGAAAACACACACACTCACACACTGTCGCTCACTCACCAATTTACTGTCATGTGTGTCTCTTTCTCTTTATTTATTTTATCTCTTTTTTCTCACTGCTGCCGTACCAAGCTTCTAAAAGCAATTTCATCCTTCCTGTGCTGTCACGCTCTATGTACACAATTTCCTATTGTTTCCTTTCAAACGTAATTTCCAAAAATTTAAATCGAGATGGAATATATTGGAAAGATACTATGTGTGCTTAATATGTGAACCTCATAAAAATTGCATGACAACTAAATATAAAATTGCAGCAACAATAGTGTTTTAACAGACATTTAATATAAAACTTCACATCCACATATTTGTATATCACCCTAACAGGATTATGAGGAGTGTTTCTGGCAGTCTACATCCTGTTATTTGCTCTCTAGACCTTATAAAACATTATATCCTGACACATAAGTAACCATACATATCCATATTTCACACAGCCATAGTACATAGTAGTATATAGTAGACTATGTATCTATCACTACATTGAAGACCATTCAAGTTTTATGCACCAAACTATAAAGCCCAAAATTTATTTTACTTTCCAGGAAACCACTCTTAGCTCCACAAATATAATTAGAGGAGAGTATGTGTGAAATAATTGCTTGTTGTTTTAATGTTGACGGGCTACTATTTGAAAAGTGACTTTACCCTCTGCTGCTTCTTTGTGCAGCATGTCTCAAACGCTATCACTGAGACATCCAGATCAGTAATGATGAAATCACTAAAATCAGAAATGAAATGAAAACACTTAAATACTGTTCTGTGTATATACACTCACATGATTCTTCATTAAATACACCTTGCAAGCATTGGGCTGGACTTCTTTTTTGCCTTCAGAATTTGCTGGAAACATTCCTCACAGATTTTGGTCCATATTGACTTGATAGCATCACAAACTTGCTGCAGATTTGTCAGCTGCACATCCATGATGTGAATTTCCAAAGGTTCCAGAGGTGATCCACTGGATTGAGATCTGGTGACTGTGGAGGCCATTTGAGTACATTCAACCCACTCACATGTTTTAGGTGCCAGTTTGAGAGCATGTGAGCTTTGTGATATAGTGCATTATCCTGCTGGAAGCAGCCATCAGGACATGGGTATACTGTGGTCATAAAAGAATAGACATGGTCAGCAACAATAACCAGGTAGGCTGCGGTGTTTAAACAATGGTAAAGTGGCATAAAGGGACCAAAATGTCCTCACACCATTAAACCACCACCACTAGCAGCCTGAATCATGTTGTTTTCATGAAATTCTGACCCTAGTTTGTAAATACCACAGCAGAAATTGAAACTTGTCAGGTCAAGCCCTGTTTTTCCAATCTTCCACTGTCTTGTGTGAAACGTAGCCTGAACTATGTGTTCTTAGCTGACAAGAGTGGCACCCAGGGTGATTTTCTGCTGCTGTACCCCATCTGCTTCAAGGTCTGAAGTGTTGTGAGGGTTCAAAGTGTCTAGGGATACTTTTCTGCGTACCTTGGTTGTAACAATTGTTTGTTTAAGTCACCATTGCTTTATTATCAGCCTGGCTGTTCTCCTTTGAAACTGGCATCAACAAGGCATTTGTGCCCAGAGAACTTCACTGGATGTGTTCTCTTTTTCAAACAATTCTCTCTAAACCCTAGAGATGTTTGGGAAAATCCTAGTAGATCAGCATTTTCTGAAATCATCATATCAGCCTCTCAGGTACCAACACCACTGCCACATTTAAAGACACTTAAAGGATCAGTAAGTAACAATTAAGGTAATCTATTATCAGAAATTGAGTCTAAAATACACATTTATACTGTTTATAGTGTGAAATCACTTCAGGTTAATAATCATCGGGTTTTTTCCCACTTACGAAAAGATATTTATATCTACTGTAAAGCAGGTCCCTTCCACAGAAGCTACCATGTTGCACCGCCTGTAGAAACTCCCACACTAGCTTTTCAACCATACATTTCTGCTAGCTGCTATAGTTTACCACTGCTTTTGCAGTATAAAAACTGAACTTCCTATCATCCCCCTCTGACATTGCCAATGGCCAATATCATCACTGCTGGGGCAAAAAGGGTAACGTACACACATTAGGGTAGTGCTATCCACCCTTCATATCACATACTGTGTGGCTAAAACACAAAAAAACTCAATAGTGTGCAGGTGAGAATGAAACAAACACACAGGGAATTTATTTCTCATTTCCAACATGAATAGAATTTTACAGGCTGACATAAAAGCACCTTCAGATGCTCCTTTGTATTTCCTCTAGGGGTCACTACAGCAGACAGATCAGCAGTAATTTGGCACAGATGTCCTTCCTGACACTACGTTCTGTGTTCGATGCATATGTGCAAACTTCTGCACTACAGGGACACTGCATTTAATGTGAGTGGACTATCAGCTGTATAGCTAAAATGGCAAAAACCCGTAATATTTGCTGGCTCTTTATTTTATTTAGCTTAGACTTATAGCTATTATATCTATTATATCATCCACTTTGTTTTTTCTGTGTAAAATAGATCACCTGTCTCTCCTTTGCTCTTTACTGTAAACCTTCCTCAAACACGTTTTCACCGGCAAAACTCCTCATGGGAAACAAACTTAAGGAAATGAGATAAACTGTGTCTCTGCAAGTGCACAGTCACATTATGTTCTTAATTAAAAAATCAAACCAACAATCAGCAATGTCCTCCTCTTGTTTTCTGTGATTTGATGATAATGATGGAACAGTGCAGCACATTAACACAACTCTACACATGCCCAGACACGTCTATGTGGAGATGCAACGCAGATTTAATAAATATCAGTCTTATCATAATGATAATATTAATTTCTGGCATCAATGGGAAAATGAACTTTAAATCACCGCTCGCAATCCCTTTGACCATCACTGATCACTGACAATGATACAATCCTTCTAATTTCGAATTATATTTACATATACGAACCCCTGGACTGGAAATACATGAAAGACTTAGGTTCTCCAACAAGTTTAGAATGATAGGAGGGTGAGGACAGGTATTAAATTGTTGCAATCTGCCACTAAATATCACACACTGGACCTTTAATTCACCTTTTGTTCCTATTCTGATGTTCAGATTAAATTTCAGCGTGTCATCTTAAACATGTCCACATCCCTGAATTCATTGATTTGCTGCCATGTGATTGACTCATTAGATATTTGTGTTAATGTGTGGTTGAACAGGTGTACCTAATAAATTGGTAGAGGGCTAGACTGAGTGCCTGATTGACTGATGGAGAAATGGATCTCCTCCCCTGTGTCCAACCACTGACCCTTTAACTTAAATTTCATTTGAGGGAGATAGCAGAGTATCAGGGTGTAAGAGTAGAACTTAGCGCTGACAGTCTGAACCTGGAGGACAAATTCACGGTCCACCAAACAAAGAGAGAGAGCGAACACTTCATGTCACGCTTCTGACTTGATGCACCGCCTTCAGGCTTGGACATTTTTCCACTGAAAACTGCTATTTGGTCTCTGGGTCATAGCTCTCAGTACCAGTGATAATCCTTG
>VUQH01003199.1:0-13922 GCA_015106775.1 Etroplus canarensis
CACAATCTGCACTACCTCAATCGCTGCTACTGCACATCACCTCTTTTTCTCGGTGCTAGTGTCTTGTTGCGTTGTCTTTTCATTGTGTCTTTCATGTCAACTGTTTTGCACTATTTTGATTTTTTGCAATATGTTCATCTGGTTTAGATGAAAAGGGTTCTGTTCTTGCATTGTCTGCAACTACACCATGTTGCACACGTTGCACTTTATTATTTATCTATTTTTTTTTTTTCTTTCAGTTTTATTTTTAAATTTTTAAACTGCTTAAAAAAAAAAAAAAAAAAAACCCTTCCTGTCATATGTCTGTAGGTTTATATGTTGCACCAGGTCCTGGAGAAACGTTGTTTCATTTCACTATGTTCTGCGTCAGCTGTATGTGGTTGAAATGACAAATAAATAGCTCTTGTATCTTGTATCTTGTATCAGAAGATCGCCAGCTGCTTGCTGCCCTCCCTGCAGGACTTATACATCTCTCGTTGTCTTAGTAGCACCAAAAACATCCTTTAGGACCCATCAAATCCTGACTTTCACCTGTTTGACCTGTTGCCCTCTGGCAGGCGTTACAGGTCAATCAGATCAAAAACAGACTGTTCAGAATGTTGTTTAATGGCTGCTGTCACACAGGAATTTCCCAGCTTGGAATGAATAAAATGCTATCATCACAGTTTAATCATTTATGTTCACTTACCTTTAACTTACTTTTTTGTATCCATAAATAGTCAAGTCTCTATAATGCCATTAACATAATTACACATGCACACACAGATTGGGTATTAGTCTGTGCTGCCCCCTTTTGGGGACTTACTGACTGTTGTTGATGGCTCCTGCAGCAACAAAAAGCCATTAATCAAACTTCAGACTGAAGCCACCAGCCAGGAGATGACAGTGCGTTATTTTCATTGGCACTTGAAGGTGATCAGAAAGACAGCAGAGATAGCTGTCACCAGGAAACGCTGATTGCACAGTCAAAACTTTTTCATTGGATTGTTCTGCTCGGTGAAGCCTGTTATTCGACAGCAGCCAGCCGTTAAAGGCTTTAATGAAAGGACGCCAATCTGAGCGCAACGTTATTCCTGCAGATTAAAGGAAATTAGTTCTGTTTTTTTTTAATCGGTACCACAAACAGATGAGACAGAGGCAGACTTGATGAGGAAGGAGAAAAAAAGATGAAAAGAAAGTATTTGACAGCTTCTCCATCCTGACGATCCACTGTCAGAAATATTAGAGATGTACTGAAAGTAAACTATCAGTTTATTAATCTGCTTATTTTTGCACCTCTGATATGCTTCAATCAAAACTAATTTAAATTGTCAGAACTTATTTGCATCAAAATTGCAATAGTTTACCTTGTCAAGCGCTTACTGCACCAGGCTTTCTTCTAAACTCCTTCTCGTTCTCCTTTTCTTAACTTTTCCACCTACACTGTACACCTGCTGGTACTACTAGTTTTTATGACATCTCATTTTAATCCATAGGCATTTATATGGAGTTGGTCACCCTTTGCAGCTATTTGAGCTTCCACACTTCTGGGAAGGATTTATACAAGATTTTTTAGTGTGTCTGTGGGAGTTGATTCCATTCATCCAGAAGAACATTTGCGAACCAGACACTGATGTTAGCATGACTCATATCTCTGTTCTACTTCATCCCAAATGTGTTGGATGGGGTTGAGGTCTGGGTTCTGTGCAGACCAGTCAAGTTCCTCCACACCAAACTCGTTTAACCATGGAAGTTGGAAGCATAGAAATGTCCTAAATGTCTTGGTAAGCTGAAGAATTAAGGTTTCCCTTCACTGAAACTAAGGGTCCTAGGCCGACCTCAGAAACACAACCCCATGGCATTATTCCTCCTCCACCAGATGTTACAGATTGCAGTATAATTTGTCATATCAGACAACACATTTTCAATGCTCCAGAGTCCAGTTCAGCACCCATCTGATGATTGGCCTTGTGCTTGGTGATGTAAGGCTTGCACACAGCTGCTCGACCACGGAAACCCATGCCATGAAGCTCCTGGTAAACAGTTCTGGTGCTGATGTTAATATCAGAGGAGGTTTGGAACTCTGCAGATACTGGGTCAGCAGAGCATTAGCAACTTTCACAAACAATATTCTGTTGGTATTAAAAGGAATGCATTACGCTGGTTTGAATCTTATTTTTCTGACAGATTCCAATTTGTGAATGTAAACGAGGAGTCTTCCTCACACAGAAAAGTTAGTCACGGAGTTCCACAGGGTTCTGTGTTGGAACCAGTACTCTTTACGTTATACATGCTTCCCTTAGGCAATATTATTAGAAAACTGCATACATATTCATCGCTATGTAGATGATATCCAGCTATATTTATCCATAAAACCAGATGACACAACTCAATTAGTTAAACTACAGACTTGTCTTGAAGACATAAAGACCTGGATGGCCAGTAATTTTCAACTTTTAAATTCAGACAAAACTGAAGTTATTGCATTTGACCCTAAAAACCTCAGAAACAGTCTTTTTAACCAGATAGTTACTTTAGAAGGCATTATTTTGGCCTCCAGTGACACTGTGAGGAATCTTGGAGTCATTTTTGACCAGAATATGTCCTTTAATGCTCACATTAAAAATATGTAGGGCTGCTTTTTCCCCTCTACAGAAGAATTTGAAACATTCTGTCTCAGAGTGATGCTGAAAAACTAGTTTATGCATTTATTACGTCTAGTCTTATAATCGTAATTCATTACTATCTGGTTGTTCTAAAAGCTCCCAAAAAAGCCTTCAGTTGATCCAAAATGCTGCGGCGAGAGTACTGACAGGGACTAGAAGGAGAGATCATATTTCCTCTATACAGGCTTCTCTTCATTGGCTACCTGTTAAATCCAGAATTTAATTTAAAATCCTTCTACTCTCTTACCAAGTCTTGAATAATCAGGCCCCTTCCTATCTTAAAGACCTCATTGTACCATATTTTCCCACTAGAGCACTTCTCTCTCAGAGTGCAGTGAAAAAGAACATTTGGCATTTGTTTTTATTTAGAAAGTTTAATTGCTTTACTTTCAAACGAAATTGTATCTAAAGCTGCATTCCCCAAGCAAATTTTGCAAACTTATTATGATGTCATCCAAGACATTTGTCAATTAAAAAAAACCCAGAGATTATGTTACATTTAATTACCTGACAATCTAGATGTTTAAGAAGTTCATATTTTAATAAATATTTTTCAGAGAACTATCAGTTGAAAATGAGAAACAAATGCAAAGTGCAACAAATAACTATAAAAATACAGAAAGAGGGAGCGAAAGACAGTGCAAATGCACAACAGTACAATTAATTTAAATAAAACATGCACACTGTTTTTTTAGAAAACTTTATAAATTTTACAATATTTCACATTTTACTGTTTGACTAACAGTTCAAACAGCACTTACTGTCCTCTTTGTTTGAGCATATATGAAATGTTGCTACTATACGAGAAAGCTTTCACAGGACTCCATGCAGATCTGTAAAGAGAAAACTAGAGTACAGCCATGCTGCTTTCTTGGGAATTAAGAGGATAAGTAGGAGCCAGGTGTTGCTCACAAAGTGCACTTGATTAACTGATCATCAGCGAGTGTGAGCACCTATACGGAAGCAGAAGTTTGGGCACTTGTTTTGGAGCATTAGGCTGTGTGTTAATACAATGCCACAAACTTCCCAGGAGTGGAAACACAACAAAGCACAGCATATCAGCACAAATGCTTCATACCTACTGTCCAGCACAGAGGTGGAGGGGTGATGATTTTGGCTTGTTTTGCAGTCACTGAGTCGACCATGAATTCCTCCGTATACCAAAGAATTTTAGAGTCAAATGTGAGACCATCGTTTGTTTATTCACAAGAGCAGCTGATTGGTTTAAAGCCAACCAACAGGTCAGCCAGAACAGCGGGTATTCCAGCTGATATCTGAAAAAAAAAAAACACACATCATGGAGGTTGAGTTGAGGACGCCATTATCAACTTGCTCAACCGCGTCTACCCCACCTGAAAAAGCCACTGAGCACTGTGAACGTGTGTTTTTTGAATTCTCCAGTGGATTCAGAATCATTAGACCTCTACTGGGTGAGAAGCTGACAGCAACCCAGGTGGATGCCTCCCTTGTGGCCTGGATTATTGACTGCCTGACTGGCAGACCACAGTATATGTGTGTCCACAGCACTGTGTCGGACGGCATTGTCAGTGACACCGAAGCTCCGCAGGGGACCGTTCTCTCTCCTCTTCTCCTCACCCTCTACACCACAGACCCTGTGACCCCTTGATAGCTTTCATATTGTACATACTACGTATTGTATACTCTTTTTAACTTTAGAGTTATTTATGTTACATATGGCAATTCACATGGACAGGTTCGTTTATTTTTCATATCTCTTACCTGTCAAATTTATATTTATTTATATATAACTGTGCATCTGTAACAAAATGCAGTTCCCCCTCCTGGGATTAATAAAGTGTTCTGATTCTGAGTGATCTATCCGACAGCAAAAGTTTGACTGAAAAAGAAAAGAATCAAGGTGTTGCACTGGCCCGAGCAAAGCCCAGACCTGAACCCTACTGAAATGCTGTGGTGGGACCTTAACACAGCTGTGCATAAACGAATGCCCGCAAACCTCAATAAACATTTATGAAGTCATTACACATGAAGTCGCACAGAAAATGATTACTTCAAGATACTGCTGCCAAACAAGCTACTGGTTTGTGTTTTCACATGACTGCACAGAATCCTGAGGAAAAAAGTTTTCTCGCCTGCATGCAGTGTTTACAGGTAAAAAAAAAATTCAACAATTATTAAACCACGAACCAGCACATAGGTGCAGATCTCATGGGTAGCGTAATACTGGAAATATATTCACCTCACTCTTCCTATAACAGGCTTAGTGATGTCCTGACAGCTCCCTGAGGAGAAAAAAACAGACCTGAAGTTTGGCCTATACAGAAATTTGTGTTGTTGTTCTCTCAAAATATTTATTAATAGTTTTTTCTGTGGCCTGTTTAAAGGAGCTTATATACCACTAGGGGGCAATATCTCCCTAATTTAGTTGGTTTTAACTTCAGAAGATGGAGCACATTCTCCAGCCACAGATCTTCCCTGCCTGCCAGTGTCCAAGGTTGTTTATTTATTTAAAATACAAAAAGCAGCAGTTTCGATGCAATCCTGGCTATTTACAGCTTGGAATATCCACGGTTACATTAACTGGAGTTAGAATGAATAAGTGTCGTTACTGATGTATTGCAGTGGTTTACGCATTCGCCTTACAAGTAAAAAGTTCATGGTTCCATTCCAGGTGCGGGATCTACGGAGGGTTGCTTCAGGAAGGGCATCCGGTGTAAAACCTCTGCAAAATTACGAATGCGGATTAATCATCTGTGGAAACTCCTTGGGGAAATTACAAGGGGGCAGCCAAAGGTACGTCATTGGTGTCAAATCTGGTTTATAGAGACTGAATAATTTAGGGATCACAGACAGTTTAATATATATATATATATATATATATATATATATAGATATATAGATATATAGATAGATATATGCAAGCAAACTAGTCATGGGTTTGATCTTTCTGCCCAGTGGGTGGCTTGCATGACGACTCACTACAATCAGTGTGCAAATAGTAGACATAAATGCATCAATCTGCCATTTTACTTTCTTACCTGTGGCTATAAACTGAGAGTAAAGACCCTCTGTGTTAACAGGGAAAATATTTGTAGGTGTTTTTCTCACAAGGTCTACCACTTGAACACAACATATGGCTTACATTCAGGTTCATTGTGACTTGAAGCGGTATCATCAAAAGCGGAGGAGGACTGAATAGAGGTTTAATCAGCACAGTTCCTTTTTACTGAGACGAGATGTGATCCTCAGACTTTAAAGCATAACATTTCAGCAATCCCTTTAACATTACTAAGAAGAAGAACATTTCTTCAAGTTAGTGGTACACTGGACCGTACACCCACTGGCCACTTTATTAGATACACCTTGCTAGTACCAGGTTGAACCCCTTTCCCTTCAGAATTGCTTTAATTCTTTATGACACAGATTCAACAAGGTGCTGGAAACATTCCTCAGAGTTTGGTCCATATAGACATGCAGCATCACTCAGTTGCTACAGGTTGTCAGCTGCACAACTACGATGAGAATCTCCCATTCCACCTCATCCTAAAGGAGCTCTGCTGCATTGATATCTGGAGAAGGTAGAGGCCATTTGAGTACAGTGAACTCATTGTCATGTTTATGAAACCAGCTGGAGCTGATCTGAGTTTTGTGACACAGCATGTTATCCTGCTGGAAGCAGCCATCAGAAGATGGTTACACTGTGGTTATAGAGGGATGGACAGGGTCAGCAACAATACTCAGGTAGGCTGTGGCATTTAAATTAGTACTCAGGGGTGCAAAATGTGCCAGGAAACTATGTGGACATCATTACACCACCAGCAGCAGCCTGAACTGTTGATACAAGGCAGGATGAAGCAATGCTTTCATGTTTACGCCACGTTCTGACCCTCTATCCAAATGCTGTTGAGTCAAGTCGTCAAGTAGGCTCTTTATTGTCATTTCAAACATGCACAGATGACGCGTGAAATGCAATAAGGTTCTTCTAGGGCTAAATATATGACTAAGAAACACATTTGTGCAGACATATATAAACAGTGCAACAACAAAACAATGATGACAAAAAGTCAATGATAAACAGAGCTGACCGTTATGCACGCCTGGTGAGAAATAAATTGCAAATGATAGTAAGAAAAATAGGAATGTAAAAAGTATTGAAAAAATTAAGTATAACAGGAATACATATTTGTGTGTGTGTGTGTGTGTGTGTGTTTCCAGTCCAGTCTCCGAGCACTGAGGCGTCTGATGGCTTGTGGGAGCAAACTGTTAAACTGTTGCACAGTCTGGCAGTGAGGGGCCAAATGCTTCGGTACCTCTTGCGAAATGGCAGAAGGGGAAGAGTTTGCGTGAGGGGTGTGTGGGGTTAGCCAGCAGAAATCAAGACTAATCAGACCAGGCAATATTTTTGCAATCTTCTATTGTCCAGTTTGGTGAGCCTCAGTTTCCTGTTCTTAGGTGGCGTTAGTGGCACCAGTTGTGGTCTTCTGCTGTTGTGGCACTGGATATTTTCTAATTTGTGGATCATTCTCTATAAGCCCTAGAGATGGCTGTAGATCAGCAGTTTCAGAAATACTCAGACCAGACCATCTGGCACCAACGACCCACCTTTCCTCCTCGTTCTGATGCTCGGCTTGAACTTAAGCAGGTCACCGTGACCATGTATCTATGCCTAAATGCAGTGAGTTGCTACCATGTGATTTGCTGATTAAACATTTGTGTTAACAGGCAGTGGAACAAGTATACCTAATAAAGTGGCTGGTGTGTTTATTATAAAATACAAATGTGAAATATTGTGTATAACAAGCTTAACCTACTACAAAGATTCTAAATAGACATTTTAGCAGCTTTGAGATGTGACCCTGAATCATCCATTAGTTATGCCACTATAGACTAAGGCTGCAGGGAGACTTCCCATGATGCACTGGGCACTTCTCCTTGACTCCCCTCTTTTCACTCCTCATGTGTTTATATACGACTACTGCATAACACTAACCTTTTTCTCTCTCCTGCAGCTCCTCTTTTCTCTCTTCTCTTTCCCTTCACCCCCAAATGGTCATTATCGATGGCTGCCCCTTTCTGAGCCTGGTTCTGATGGTGGTCTCTTCCCGTTCAAAGGCAGTTCAGGTATCAGTGTTCGGCTTTTTCAGGACAGCTGTGCTTGTATTTACTTTTTTTGTACTTATTTAATACTGTTTAAAATATTTATTCTTTATAACTAAAGTGAATGGAGAAATCCTCAAATTCTCTTCAAAACTACCTTACTTTGACTAACTTAACTGCTCCAATATACTTTCAGCTAGAGACACCATTCAGATTTTCAATGGGTTTCAAGACCTTGAACTGTTAAAGTTGTATTTGTTTTTTTGATATCTTTAATGGTTTTTGAACAGTTGCTGTTTAAGTTTTATGCATTTTTCAGCCCATTTCTGACTTTATAATGAGTGTGTATTGCATGGCCTAGAGCGTATGACATCGTTAATGATGTCGCCCACTCTAGAATTTTCTGCTGTTTTAGTTTTTTGGATGTTTTCTAATTTCACTCTCACAACTTTTTCTCTATCCACACAGTCTGGATGCCAAAACTCCACCATTTTTGTGGTAACTAACCAATGATATGTATCTTCAGCTGCTCCTTTGTATTCTCCCCAAGGGGTGGCCACAGTGGATTCATCCGCATTGGTAATTTAGCAGAGATTTTATGCAGGATGCCCTTGCTGATGCAACCCTCCATGGTGGGAGGGGCTTCTGCCCCCACCTGGAATCAAACCAGGGACCTTTCATTTGTAAGGCAAAAATCATAAACCACTTTTGTGGTAACTACCATTTTCACTTTTTTCTAATATTACTGAATGAATATTTAAACTGCTAGAGTCTGAGATGTAGCTCTTGTTTTTTTTTGCTTTTTTTTTGCTTTTTTTTGTTCATTCCGCAGTCTGACCTTGGGGTAAATTTGCTTGGACGTTTACTACTGGGAAGATTGGCTGCTGTCTTGAATGTTTTTGACATGTGAAGAATCTTTTTCAGTGTAGAATGATGGATTTCAGGTTGTTTGGAGATGGCCTTATAACCCTCCTCAGATTGATGGGCAGGAACAATTGCTTCTCTAAAATCATTGCTGGATTTCCTTCTTGGCACTGTTGACATGCACCTGTAGGGCCTCACATGGACTCAGTTTCCCACAGTTCTCCATTTTCACACCTCTATGTTAAGTCTGCCATTGGTCCTAGCCATACCAGGGACATGACATCATCGTAAAATAATAAAAGCCGTGATCAGACGTCAGATTGATGTCTCTGCTGAACCCCTGGACAGCAAAAAGAAATTGGAGTCTTTTTCTAGGATGCTTCAGCAGGTCTTCATGGGGCCCTGCATGTGACAGCCCTGCAGACATTTTCAGCCTCTCTAAACCAGTTTATCCATCTGCCTGTCAGTGTCCCTGTCCCTGATTGTCTGAGTTTTACAGTATGGACATACAGTATGAGAAACTCATACGCTCACCGACCGATTTAATAAGTTCACATGTTCAGCTGTATATATAGACGAACCAGCTTCTTTATTAGGTACACCTGTTCAACTGCATGGTCTAACCAGCTGCTGTATTAAGCACACCTGTTCAAAATCACATTTATGGCTGGCCATTTTATTAGGTACACCAACCTAAATGCACTGACTAATCAGCCTTTTTATTAAGTACAACCATTCAACTTCCAGTTTAACTCAGTCACTTAAGTAAAGCTTAAGTAAACCCGTTCAACTGTTCATTTAAACTCACTGGTTACTTTATTAGGCACACCCGTTTAACTTCCCAATCAGATTCAACATCCAGTTTATTAGGTACACTTCTTCAGCTGCACAATAATACAAAGATCTCATCAGCCAGTCGCAGGGCAGCAACTCAATACATTCAAGCATCTAGCCATCACAAAAATCAACTACTCAAATCCTTCATCAGAATTGCTTTTACCTTCATTTTATATTTTATATTTGAACAAAATAAAAAATATAAAGTTTTTAAACTGTCACTTTATTCATTATTTGTCTTATTTTTCATTTGAACGTTCTCCTTCCTTTCATTTAAGCTTTCCTGAGGCAATGCAATTCAACTCCACGCAGCCATAATCATTTAAGAACTTAGAGCCTCTGTGTCTTTAACACAATTCAGCTTTTAAAGTAATTTTAAAATTCAGCAATTTTGACTTCCTCCAGCTTCTAGTTCTGCAAATGTTATCATTTAAGTGTCAGAAATGTTTGTATTGCAAAACACTTTATCTGGCTGAGGTTTTAAGGCACTTCAAGCATTATGGCATATGCATAAAAAAATGTGTGAGCTTTCAGAATTCATAATGCATTTTCAGCAGGAAATGCATTTTTCTTGATTTAATTGCTGTTTCCTCATGTTTCTACACTGCTATTGTGTTGTGCTGCTTCAGGCCCAGAGGCCAGATAATTCATTTTAATATTTCATTTTTGAAAATAAATAAATAAACATATAAATACATAGGAAAGCAATACTGTTGTGTTTTCCTCTTCATTTTCTGCTACACGAGTGCCTTGGAACGCCTTCCTTTTGATTTATGGCTTCGCTGTGTTTATCCTGCATAGCTCAAAGGACAGGTCACAGATGAAAGCCCTATCCACATATACTCTAAAATCATACGTGCAGTTTTTTATTTCTGTGGGAAATGTTGCTGAGAGCGTGTCTCGTTACTCACCGAAACCCATGGCAGCCTTGGGCAAAAGCCAGACAGGACGTTCTGCATTCACATCGGCACTCAGTGTTCTGGTCAGGCTCCACCAAGGACAGAGAGAGAAGAGATTAGGAAGGTGGGTACTCATAACAAAGCATCATTCTCTTTTTTATTCAGATAACTGCAATGGCCAAGAATCACAATGGTGACACTGTAGGCTGCCGTCGCCCAGCTGTAATAAGCTGGACATAATGCAGCCACCAAGAGCTCTCTAGGAGAAATATCAGCAATAAAAGTGAAAGCAAGGAAAACAGGAAAAACAAGCCCTGCTTCATGTTTAGAAATCTAACTTGTAAATATTCTTTGCCGGAGGCATCTTTAAACTCCTCCAGAGGGCAGCAGTTCAAACAGAGAAAACATTGTAGGGCTAGGTGGGGGCTTTTCACTGGGTGTTATGTTCAGTTGTGACGGTGTACAGGTCCTACAGTTGGCGCTGAGCTTTCCTGACAGTTTTATTGGTTGTGTTAACAACAAGGGTAACTTAGTAGCTGCAGCCTGGATGTACAATCTATTACTTGACTTATTAAAACAATAAATAAACCTCAAGTCAATGTTAGTGTGAGAAAGGAGAGGATGACCAGAATGCAGGACACACAGGGCACAAACACTCACTGGCCACATTATTAGGCATACCTGTTCAAGCACTCATCAACACCAGTGTCTAATCAGCCAATCACATGCCAGCAACTCGAAGAAAGATGATTTAAGTGACTTTGAAAGTGGCATGGCCATTGCTGTCAGATGGGCTTATCTGAGTATTTCACAAAATGCTGATGTACTGGGACTGCCCCGCGCAACCATCTCTAGGGTTTACAGAGAGTGGTCTGAAAAAGAGAAAATGTCCAGTGAGTGGCAGTTCTCTGGGAGAAAATGCCTTGTTGATGCCAGAAGTAAGAGGAGAACGGTCAGGTTGCTTCCAGCTGACAGGAAGGCAACAGTATCTCAAATAACCATTCATTACAGCCAAGGTATGCAGAAGAGCATTTTTGAATGAACACGTCAAACCTTGAAGCACGTGGGCTACAGCAGCAGAAGATCACACTGGGTGCCACTACTGCAACTGGGAAATGAGCCCACAGTTCACATGGAGAGCGGACAGTAGGCGGTTGGGGAAGAGGAGTTTCGATTTCTGCTGCTGCAGTCGGATGGTGAGGTAAACATTTGCTGTAACCGACATGAAAGCATGGATCCATCCTGCTTCGTATGGACAGTTCAGGCTCCTGGCTGTAGTGTGGGGGACATTTTCTTGGCACACTTTGGCCACTTTTGTGCCAATTGAGCATTGTTCAAACGCCACAGTCAATCTGAGCATTGTTGCTGATCATCTCCAAAGTGATATACATGGGCACAATGACTGTTTTTAGCAAGTCACAAAGCTCAGATCATCTCAGACTGGTTTCTTGAACATTCCATGAGTTCACAGTGACAAGATCTTAATCCATTAGAGCACCTTTGGGATGTGGTAGAAGAGGAGATTCACCTCATGGATGCACAGCTGACAAATCTGCAGCAACTGTGTGATGCTATCACACCAATATAGCCCAAAATCTCTGAGGAATGTTTCCAGCACCTTGATGAAGCTATACCATGTAGAATTTAGGCAGTTCTGAAGGCAAAAGGAGGTATAACCAAGTACTAACTAGGTTTATCTAATAAAGTAGCCAGTGAGCATAATCCCAAAATCAAAATACTTTATTCTTAAAGAGACAGTGGTCATTTTTTATTAGTGTTTTAGTAATGATTCTGTACATGTGGTTTTTATGTTCCAGTAAATACTGAAATGAAAGCTTATTTAGATAATGCTTCAAAATACCTTCTCAAATAAGTACTCAGAAGGCTTTTGAAGACTGCTGTCAAGTAGAGTCTTGCTTCTCGAAGGACTTTGGCTCTGCATGATTTTCCTCAGATTTTACACATAAGAAATTCTAAACACCTCTTTTATAAAATGATCCTTTTTGAAGTACTTTTATTTTTATTTCATTTTAATCACAGTCCTACAATATTTCATAGTGTAGATAGACTTTTCATACTCAAACTACATCTTGTTAACAGCCATGGAGACATTTGTATGCAAATCTTAAGAGGCGACTTTCAAAGTTTAGAGTAAAATAAAAGTTAATAAAAGAATATGACTGAGAATGAGGAATTGAGGAGGGTGCAGCGTGACCTGATGGAGAAGCTGAGGGAGCGTGAGGACTCCTACAGGAGGAAGCGGGAGGCCGAACTCCAGCAGAGGACTGAAATGGAATGAAGGAGATCACTGGGTTTAAGATAAAAGAGGGGCCGCTAGCAGGCAGCGAGGAGAAGGCTAATGAGCTGAACCCTTTCTTCAACAGGTTCAGTTCACAGTCCCCCCCCCCACCGTCTTCTCCACCAAACATCACACCACCCCCTCACACATCTCCTCTGCTTCCAAAGCTTCCCCTACAACTTTTCTTTCCGCCTCTGCAGAGACAACAAGAAGCACCCTTCCCAGCCTGATTGTGACCTCAGGACGTGTTAGGAGACAGCTGGACAGACTCCACAGGTGTTGGAGAGGCTGGTCTTGGCCCACTTGACCACCACAGGTGAAATCATCATGTGAAACTCTGCCGTTTGTTTACCAGCCTCATGTGGGAGTGGATAATGCTGTCACCTACTTGCTGTAGCGAGCTGGGCCCAGTGGCACTGCGAGAATCACGTTTTTTTTCAGTTTCTCCAGTTCATTCAACACCATCCAGCTGCTACTACTGAGAGAGAAGCAACATGTGCTGGCTATGTGGAGTGGGCTAGTAGGAATCACCTGATGCTGAACTTGGCCAAGACCAGGGAGGTGGTGATTGACTTCAGGAGGAAGACAATACTGGGAGAATATGTCGACATGGTGGACCACAAGTACTTGGGAGTGCACATCGACAATGGACTGAACTGGTAGACCAACACTAAGGTTGTATACAAGAAGCGGATAAGCCTCCAGAGGGCGCTCCATCAGAGAGCACTGATTTCCCTCCTGTGGGTTCCAACTAGTTTCTGGTTCAGTCAACTTTCTTTGCTTCAGCCAACTTATTTGCACATCTGCCAGAAGTAAGATGTGCAAATAAGTTGCACGCTAACAAACTGCAACCTGTCCATTTGTCATGTATGTCATGTAATACCTACTTCTGATATTTTTTAGTACTTTAAATTACTATTGTTGTTTGTATACTTGTTTCTAAAACACAAGACTTTTCCAGTTTGGAATATAAATATGTACAAAAGTGTCAAGCCATCCCTCATCTCTTTATATTTTAATAGGAACGTGGCAAAGATATTGGCTGCCTTTTGTTCTGTCCTCTGTCAAGATGATCCCACACAGCTTCGGTGATGTGGAGGTTCATTCATTACTCCATAAGACCTGCTGCCACTGATTTTCAGTCCAGTTCTTGGCATACCTCAGCTTTTTTTTTCCTCATTTCCCTTCCTTAAGAATAGCTTCTTGACAGCCACCCTTCCACTGAGGCCATTTCTGATGAGGCTTCAGTGAACAGTAGATCAACTGAAGGCCTAGATGCATATCTCAGATCCTGTAACTTAA
>VUQH01003201.1:2131-15332 GCA_015106775.1 Etroplus canarensis
TGTCCCCTGTAGTGTAGTGGTTTGCGCGTTCATCCTGGTTCCTGGTTCAATTTCTAGGTGGGGACACAAGCCCTTCTTACGATGGAGGGTTGCATCAGGAAGGGCATCTGACGTAAAACCTCTTCTAAAGCACCTTGAGGAAAACACAAGGGAGCACCTGAAGGTACATCAGTGTGTTGTACTTGGGATCATTGTCCTGTTGAATGGCTGAATTGCAATAGGACAGGTGGCCTCACGCTTGTCTCTAGACTGGTGTACAGGTTAGTTTATGGCTGACTCAATGTGCCCAGGTCTTGTGGCTGCAAAAGGAATTTAAACATCACCGCTGCACACTGTGTTGACAATTGGTAAGGGGTGTTTGTGCTGATATACAGTGTATGATTTTCACCAAACTCGGCACTGTGCATTTTGGCCAAAAATCTCCACTTTGGTCTCTTCTGTTCAAAGGACACTGTTTCACAAATCTTGTGGCTTGTTTGCCAACCTAAGCTCTTGGAAGTCCATCTACTGTAAGCCATGTTCTTTTTAGAGAGAAGATGCTTTCTCCTGGCAGTCCTTCCAAACTAGTCATACATGTTCAGTTTCTTTTTTCTAATTGCATTGTCACGCACTTTAACATTTAACATGCTAACCGAGGCCTGCTGAGTCTGAGCTGTAGCTCTCGGGTGTCCTGCAGTTTCTCCGGGCATAGCACAGTCTGCCCTTGAGGTGCTGGAACATCCACTCCTGGGAAGATTGGCAGCTGTTATGAAGGTTCTCCAATTTTGAATAATCTTTGCTACTGAAGAATGATGGCCTCAAAACAAATCTCTAAGACCATTGCCAATATCTTTGCTCTTTGGGACTGAGTTAACACACATGCCTGAATGCTTCTAAAAGTGACTTCTACGTATGCACTTAATTCCTGGAAGCAGTAAAGGTGAACTTAGTTCTTCATACACTGCTTCTACATTTTGGCTCAGTTTTTCTTCAGTAAGTAATGACATGGTGTAACAAGTCATGTGTTGTCGTTCATCTGAGGCTCCATTACCTTAGTTTAAGACCTGATGAGGATCAGATTATCTTGTATTCTGTCTTGACACATAAATCCTTAGAAGTGAAAGTGGGTGTACATTTTTCCAATCCTTAGCTGAGATTTAAAAATCTTTGCCCTTAGTATTTATTTTATTATATCACAGCTCTTTTTCAAATTATTCATGACATAACATTTCGACTGCCGTTTCTGGAAAAGATCACCAGACTTGTTCCGGTAAGTGTCCCAGCAGGTCTGCACAGTCCTACATAATACCGTACCAGGGTACTGGCACTAACTCACCGACAACCTAACGTCTGGACCAGGGCCCATTCTCCCTTTATTTATTTTTTTAAGAAACAGGACTGTAACTAAAAGCAGTACTTTTTAATGTTATCAGTAACACTGTTCTGCTTTGACAGGCGAATATCTGATATGGCATGGATCTGTAGCAAAAAGCCATCTGAAAGGCTTCTTTGGATGGAAGAAATGTACTTCCTTTTAGTGGCAGCATCGACACGAAACTTAGTGGTTCCACTGGAACTGGCTTCTCTCGCATATCTTTCGTGTACAGTATTAATCTCCCCTGGTGATCAGCAAATGATGTGCTGGCTTAATTGTTTTGTAATTTGTTTTAATGATTTAATTTGTTTTTAATCGTTTTAATAAATTGAACTGCTGTTTAATTTTTTCATTTGTTTAATTGATTCTTAATGACTTAATTAGTTTTATCATGTTGGCTGTTGTGCAGCAGTTTGGTCAACATTTATTTTGCTTAAATGCAATATTAAAATGAGTTGATTTGAGTATTGGTCAACTCTTCTGGACACAGAGTTAATAGTGGGTGGGTGTTCAACAATGGTCCCGTCAAAGGAAGTTGGAAAAACAAACTGCAGGTAGTGCGTTGTGTGCAGCTTCTCCTGCTTGTCAAAGATCCAAAAAGAACATATGCAAATTTAGATCTGCTTAAAACAAATTTACTAATTAAAATAAAACCTAATCAAACATAACTTTAGTTCCAGCTGACCACTGAGTCAAGCTCAGCTGCAATTCTGACACACACCACATGTGAAACAGCACTGGGCCATCTACACATTGCACCTACTGGAAATTTTATGACACGCCATTTGCGAGCACAGAGAGAGGGCCTGGCTCGAAATCACCGTTCTAGTTCATCCCAAAGGTGTTCTGTGGGGGTTGAGGTCAGGGCTCTGCGCAGGCCAGTCAAGCTCTTCCACACCATACTCATCTAGCCCTGCCTTTATGGAGTTTGCTTTGTGCTGTGGGGCACAGTCATGCCAGAACAGAAAAGATCCTTCCCCAGACTGTTCCCAGAAAGTCAGAAGCATAGAATTGTCCAGAATGTCTTGGTAAGCAGACGCATTACAGTAATATCCCCTTCACTGGAAATAATGTTTTTGCTAGAGGAAGCTTGGAATTCTACAGTTACTGAGTCAGCAGGGCGCTGACCTCGTTGATGACTTTTACACACTATGCGCCTCAGTATTCAGCAACCCCACTCCTTAACTTAACTTAGTGGCTGAGTTGCTGCGGTTCCTAAAGGCTTCCACTTCGCAATACTGCTTACAGCTGATTGTGGGATATCTAGGAGGAAAGAAATTTCGCCAACGGTAGCACGCTCAAATCCAGTGAGCTCTTTATAATCACCCATTCTTTCACAAACGTTTGTAAAGACAGTTACTGTTACTGCTGCGTTTGCAAGCTACTTTGAAACCGAAGGCAACCGCAGCTCTTTCTTCTCATGCTGTATGTTACTTATCTGTTGTCACTGATGCCAGCTCTGTTGCTGCTGCCTCCATGTATGCGTGCGGGAGGACAGAGAGGTGTGCTCTCCCTGCCCCACACTTTCAGTGTCTGTGTATGGTGGATCCAGCAGTGCATGGGATTATGTCATGTGTGCTGTGGAGTTCTTCCGGTAGAAGCAACAATGAAGGCTTAAGTCATGGTGGAGTCAGCAGTTGTAGCCTAGAACATTAAGGTGGTCATCTAGTCGGGCAGCCTACAATACTGTGAGCTGGGTGTGCAAAGTAATTACTACAGCAACTACTACAACACACAATTCTGAAATACCTAGAACTTGGCCAGTATGTCACCACCTTAAATCTGACCCTGTGTGACCTTCACCTTTGACCCCACAATGTTGTAAATGTTATCTGACTTTCTACTCCATGTTTTTTTTTTTTTTAACCATACAAGTATTGGTGAGGATTCAGCTACTGTGGTGTCAGCATCATTTTCACTGATGACCCCATGTGACCATGGCCTTTGACCCCATGATCTCAACGCATTATAATTTCTTCTACCTATCACAACAAAAAAATTGCACAAAATTTGGCAAGGATCTAGCAGCTCCTGCAGTGGTAACAAGAGTTTTAACGGATGGCCAACAAGAAAACATGCCTCGACTGCAATCCCCCTGCAGGCGACTCTGATTTTTTGAGATCTGATTTTTTTTTGCGCGGTCATTCACATTATAACATTGTTGACATTTTATCTCGCCACGTCTGTCTCACTTCGGATGAAATGCGACGTGATCGTTTAGACTGAGAACGCCTTGAAAAACATCGGATATGTATCTGAGTTAGGACCACATATGGAAGTGGCCTGAATCCGACTGGAAAAAATCAGATGTGGGCTGTTCAGACTGTCATGGGCTAATCAGATAAGGGTCACATGTTGGCAAAAAAAAAAAAACAAAAGTATTCGGGCCACTTTTGCCTTCAGTGGGGATATAGCATTAGTTAGCACTTTTCAACTCTAACCTCAGAAGCACTTTGGGGTTCGGCATCTTGAGCAATTTGCCCCCTGGATTGATAAAGTATTCTGACTGCCTGAGGGCAATTTTGGCACGCAGACCGGAGCAGCTAAGGATCAAACCGACAACCCACCGGTTAGAAGACTCAACCTCCCGAGCCACAGCCACCGCCAGTGGAGGCATAAGTAATAAAACCACAGCCATCAAATAAATTTGCAAAATCCAACAATTATGATTTACCTCGTTAGGAAGACAGGATGTGTTTGGAATAAATGTGTTTATCTTTTGTAAGTGATGACCTTTCGGTTGGGTCTCCCCACTCCCTCCTTCTTCCCTCACCCACTCACTGAGTCACCAAACAAACACCCTTCAGTACCAGCTCCGGTGACGCCATGCGAACAGAAATCAAGTGTCAGTGTGATTTCCATATTTGAACCCAAGCTCGGCAATATCGTTTCCTTCATTTTGTGCCTGTAATAAGTCTTATGAAAGAAGTTTCCCCGAGGCCACAACAAGTAACTTCTGTATGATATTAAGCAGACCATCAATATATAAAATGTCAGACATTATTTTGAAATTACGCCTGATGCTGTTTTTTTTTTTGCAGATGGTTGTTGGACAGTGTTGTGTCTCAGAAACTTCTCAAGGACATCTTTTCCCTTCTTTTCTGAAGCTGCACAATTTCCCTTTACTGAAAAGGGAAATTGTTTCAATTAGCATTACAGAGGTGTTTTTCATTTGCTTTTGACTACCTTAGTTTTATCATTTGCTATAAAGATGAAGTGGGCAACACAAACAAGGCTCATTATCATCACTGGCGTTCTGTGCTCTTAACTATCCGCTCCTTCTTCCATGGATTATTTGTCTGTGTTTGCTGCCATCTCCCTCAAGATTGAATGCTTTGCATTAAAAACTGGGCCACCCTGGCAGCCTGACAAATGAAGGCAGTAGCATGTTTGGAGACACCTCGTTCAACAGTTATTGAAGTTGATAACTTATAATTTGCATATAGATAAGGCATTGTTACCTAGAGTAAATCTTTAGCATATAAAGTAGAATTGTGCTTTTTTTTTTATTTTTCTTCAAGCTGGATTGTACTGACAAAAGCTGGCATACAATTTGAAGGTGGATTGATTCGAAGGTTTGGGCAGCGCTTGGAATTTAGCGAAGGCACGCGCATCAGTGTGCCACTTGACAATGTAATTACAAATGACAAATATTCATTAGGTCTTAGAAAGGATGCAAAAAGTGAGCATTTTCTCTGTTTAGAAAGATAATATCTACTGTGCAATTACCCAGTCAGGTTTAATTTGACCCATAAATACTGCTGTTGAATCATGCATGAATCATCATCTTCTTCTTCTTCTTCTTCTTCTTCTTTCAGCTGTTCCCGTTAGGGGTCACCACAGCTGATCACCTGCCTCCATCTCACCCTATCCCTTGCATCCTCTTCCCTCACACCAACCCTCTGCATGTCCTCCTTCACTGCATCCATCAATCTTCTCTGTGGTCTTCCCCTTCTCCTCCCGCCTGGCAGCTCCATCTTCAACATCCATTGTCCAGTATGTCCACTATCCCTCCTCTGAACATGTCTAAACCATCTCAGCCCAGACTTTGTCTCCAAACTTCTCAACATGAGCTGTCCCTCTGATGTACTCATTCCTAATCCTGTCCATCCTGGTCTCTCCCAGGGAAAATCTCAACATCTTGAACTCTGCCACCTCCAGCTCCACCTCCTGTCTTTTTGTCCGTGCCACCGTCTCCAAACCATACATCATAGCAGGTCTCACTACCGTCTTGTAAACCTTCCCTTTCACTCTTGCTGCTATCCTTCTGTCACAGAGCACCCCTGACACATGTCTCCACCCACTCCACCCTGCCTGCACTCTCTTCTTCACCTCTCCTGTGCTCTGTCCATTGCTTTATATCAGTGGCTCTTAAATGGGGGTATGGGGTACTTGAAGGCACTCCATGGGGTACGTGAGATTTAATTCTTTAAAATGGTCATTTAGTAAATATTCAAATTGAAATTCAATTTCAACCTAAAAACAAACCATTGCCCCTTATACCAGGATGGTTTGACCCAACCTGGCACACGGCGTCACCTGTCAATCACTGCTGCCTTGAGAACTAAAGCAGCGGCGTCATGGTTAAAGTGTAGCAACATTGCTACTGAACACATGGTGGCAAAAATCCAGAGTAGGTGAAACCAGCACCAACTAATTTCTGGCAGTATTAAGAACGTGTTTTAGTAGAATTTAGACTCGATGAGCTGCAAACCAGCAACCACATTGTGTTTTGTGGGGAGAAATTAGCCAACAGTCAAGTAAGAGCAGAGAGCTCAGTTCAGTGAAACTATACTCCTCAGTGGTGACAGTTTGTAACTTTAAGATGTCAGTTTAATTTTTGATCCTTAAGCAGAATCATAATACTTTAATTAAAACTGGGGGGGAAATTACATTGTGTTACAGACACTCAGATATAAATAAAGATTAAAATAAATAAATAACCATGCTTGTATTAATTGTAGTATGCAACATTAATAACCCCACAGTTTAACAGGATATACAATATGTAATATGAAACTAGTTAAGAAGTCACAGTGAGGAGTTACAGAGTGTGACGTCTCAGGTAGGAACGATTTCCTGTGGCGTTCCGTGGAGCATCGTGGGGGAATGAGTGCTCCTGTGTCTGTCCAGCACCTCATATAGGGTGTGGGTGAGGGTTGTAAGGGTCGCCAGTTCAAGACCCGACTGGACCTGGACCTGGACCTGGAGGTCAAACCAGGACTCACTTACTCAAGACTCCGCTCTAGAACCCTTGAGGTGGATTGAAGGCTGGACATGCATTGGCCACTCCCCCCCTGAGCACCACTGAGGTGCCCTTGAGCAAGGCACTGAACCCCTACATTGCTCTCTGTGGCGCCTGTGATTGGCAGCCTGTGTTCACCCACTTCTTTGACCTGCATGTTCACCTCATGTGTAACAGCTTAAGAGTGTTTGTGTGACTTGAATTGTAATGTCCCTGTATAGGGATTACTAAAATATTTATTCAGAAGGATTGTCCAGTATTGTCCTTAACTTGGACAGCATCCCCCTAATGAATTTATTAAGCTTTATTTTCTGTTCATGATTATGTTTGTGATTCATTGTGAAGACATGTTTAGAATTAAGTTCACAAATTCTGTTTGAGAAAAGATCTTTATTATAATCCCAAAAGAGGCCACTTCAAGTTGGTAATTATTTGTACGGGCACAAATCTCTATTTCTCTGACAAATTTTTTAGCTATTTTTTTCTTATATTTTTATCTCCAAAGAGTACAAAACAAACCACTATAGACGAGCAATGTTTTGTATCGTTATAAAGTGGTGTAAGTCAGACACTGATGCTGCATTTCTGTCTTTTACATCTTTTGTTCAACCAAAAACGCTTTTCTCTGGTCAGGGTGTACTTGGAAAAAATACTCTACAGTACAGGGGGGTACATCACTGAATAAAGGCTGAGAACCACCGGTTTAGATGGTTGACCCCTGGTATTTAAACCCATCCACCTTCGCTACCTTTACTCCTCCAATGACGTAAAAAGCTGAGGAAGAATTTTCACCCATGCCAAAAGTGAACAACTAAATATTAACCACCTTCCGCAAGCTTAAAGTTCCAATTTCGGCTCATATGTTGAGTTTAATGCATGTCTGTGTTAATACTGTTGCTGCTGGTTTAGTCCGTTCACAGTTACTCTTCTTGAAATGGGAATTGCCCTTGAAAAAAAAAAAAAAAAAATCACTGGGTTGGTTGGTAGGAATAAGGAGCTCATCAGACACTGTAGGGATAAGCCAGGCTAATACCCTGTGAACTAAACATCACACTGTTAATGCAGGCTGCCATTTCACTGGCTGCCAGGGATGAGGAAATTGCCACCCAAGTGAAACTGTCAAGAAAAAAGTCCACACAGTTGAATCTTTTCGACAAAAATACTAAAATTCCAACTCAAATATGCTTCAAGTTTATTTTCCTTTAATGAAATACTAAAGTAACAAGTCAGTTTTCATCAGTGAATGTTAAAAATTTTTTTAAAAGGTAAATTTAATTATGTAGGTGTTGTACACACTGTATACTCTCCCTACTTACACATGGCTTTAAACTCATCAGCAATTAGTCATGCATGATTTGGAAGAGTCACCTTAAATGGCAGGTGCTGCCCAGACATCAATAATTCAGAGGCATGAGAAAGCAGTGAAGGGTCTGCACATTATTCGACTCTGGATTTGACTGACTGTGAGATTATTATTTTTGACAGTTTCGGACTCTGAGAATGTACAGTGTGGGGCTATTCAAGATAAGCAAGCAGCAGAAAAGTTAAAAAAAAAAAACAGAAAAACAAGTTCTTGCATTGGTATGTAACATTCAAAATAAGAATTATTTTTAGCCATATTTATGCTTGACACACATCGCAGGCAAGCGCGGAGAATGATTAGCCTCCCTTTGAATTCTTAATGCTGCCATTAATTAAGCATATTTTAACTCTGAACATCTCAGTGAATGCAGGAACGGGTTGTCAAGGTGCGGAAGTGAGTAAAAAGGTCTGTGGACTAAACAAAGACAAATTAAAATACAGGAACAAACTTTGCATATAGCCTTAAAAAGCCATTTGTGAGGTCACATGACAACCAGGCAACTAGTTTAAGTAGTGAGGTAGCACCAGTCAGTAGATTTGAGTTTTATATAGTCTGGAAAAATGTTTTCACAGGACTGCACGCCTGTGAAAATCTAAGTACACCTTACTGCCTCCATAGGAATTTCTTATTTATGCTTTATTTAACAAGGAAGGGAACTCTATAGAACTATAAAAACAGGTCACAATACTCAGAGAAATTGCAAGAAACCAAAGACCTACAACTCACACTCTAGTAGCCTCAGTCGGCATGTTGAATGTTATAGTTCGTGAGAGTACAATTAGAAAACATCTGAACAAGTATGACTTTTTGCATGACTTGTTTGCACCGTTACAAACCTGTGCCGCTTAGGTTTGTAAAGGTGCAGCAGAACAAATCAGCAGACTTCTGGATCAATGTCCTTTGGAACGATAGAACCAAAGTGTTGAAAACCGAGCACCCCTTACCGACTGGCAAGCGTGGTGGTGGAGGAGTGATGATTTGGGCTTGTTTTGCAGCCACATGACCTGGACACTTTGCAATCGTTGTATTGGGCCAAGATGGCGGCGCAACGGTAGCACGCGGCCACTCCGGAACCAAGGTGGTGCTTGTACCCCTGTGATTGTCCAATTTGACCCGTATTCAGGTGTTCGGGTGTTGTGGATGCCGGGAAGGTGGTGTTCGTGTTTGAAAGTCAGAGGTTCAAGGACGACCAGACACCGTTGTAGCTCCGTCCACGGACCAGGCTAAC
Organism: Etroplus canarensis; assembly: GCA_015106775.1. NCBI lineage: Eukaryota > Metazoa > Chordata > Actinopteri > Cichliformes > Cichlidae > Etroplus > Etroplus canarensis. The sequence continues at coordinate 11,322 of VUQH01003201.1, forward strand.
TGGCGATCCGGCTGCGTTGATTTTTATGAACTGCCGGGCAGCGTCTGGGAACCAAAGTTTGTGGTTTCTAGGGTGAGTATCATCGCAGGGCTGATGCTGTGGATGGGCGGTTTCTGGGAGCTCCGATCTCGGCTTGCTGTGTGGACCGGGACTTCAGTCCTCGGCGTCGCCTGATGCCGGTGGCCGGGGAAGAGGACATCGCAGGTGGGGTGTTGTGCTGGGCTGGAGGCGGGCCCTGGCCGGCCAGCACTACCCTTGTATGGGGCACCGGGTCCTGGGGGAACACTATATCATTTCACTGTGTATTTATATGTAATTGAAATGACAATAAAGTAATCCAATCCAATTCAATCCAATTGACCATAAACTCCTCTGTATAGCATAGTATTCTAGAGTCAGATGTTAGACGCTCTGTTCAGCAGCTGAAGCTTGGCTGACCTTTAACACAATGGCTGAAAAAAGTAAGGAATCAAGGTGTTACAATGATCCAGTCAAAGTCCAGACCTCAACCTGGCTGAAATGCTGTGGCAGAACTTAAAGAGAGCTGTGCATAAATGAATGCCCATAAAACTCAATGAACAGAAGCAACACTGTACACGAAATTAATATGTCAATTTGCTAAAGGTGGTTTTACGAGCTACTGAAACGTGGGGTGTACTTATTTTTTCCCTAAAACTGCTCAACTACTGGGATTTTTCCACACAACCATCTGTAGAGTTTATAGAGAATGGTCCAAAAAGAGAAAATATTCAGTAAATATTCTGTTATCTGGACTAAAATGTCTTCTTGATGCCAGAGGAGAATGATCGCAGTGATTTATCCAATCCTAACCGAGCTATTTGAGCTGATAGGAAGGCAACCGTAACTCAAATAACCACTTTTTACAGCCAAGACGTGCAGAGGTGCATCTCTCAACACATCAAATCTATAAAAAAAATGGGCTATGGCAGCACAACACTACACCAGTTGCCACTCTGGTCAGCTGAGAACAGGAAACCAAGGCTGCAGTTCACACAGGCTCATCAAAATTGCACGCTTAAACATAAAATGGGAGGCAGAGCCTTCAGCTATCAGGCCCCTCTCCTGTGGAACCAGCTCCCAGTTTGTCTTCAGGAGACAGACACCCTCTCTATGTTTAAGATCAGGTTTCGAACTTTACTTTTTCACAAAGCTTATAGTTAGGGCTTAGTTATGATACAATAGGTTTAGGCTGATGGGGGCTTCTTATGATCCTCTGGGCATTTCTGCTCCACCCACCTCTCTTCACTCCCCATGCATTTTTTTGTTACTGCTGCATGTCATCACGTTTTGTATTCTCTCTCCCACGGCCTGTGTTTCCCTTTGCTTTCTCTCTTCTCTTTCCCCTCACCCCCGAGCCGGTGGAGGCAGATGGCTGTCTCTCCCTGAGCCTGGTTCTGCAGGAAGTCTCTTCCTATTAAAAGGCTGTTCTTCTTTCCCACAGTCGCCAAGTGCTTGCTCATTGGGGATCATCTGATTGTTGGGGTTTTCTCTCTATACTGTAGGGTCCTAGCCTCGAGGCAACTTTGGTTGTGAATTGGTGCTGTATAAATAAAATTGAATTGAATTTAAAGGTTGGAAAAACATTGCCTGGCCTGATGAGTCTCGATTTCTGCTGCAACATTCAGACGGTAGGGTCAGAATTTGATGTGAACACAATGAAAGCACGAATCCATCCTGCCTTGTATCAACAGTTCAGGTTGGCTTTGTTGGTGTGATGATGTGGGAGATATTTTCTTGGCACACTTTGGGTCCCTTAGTACCAATTAATCATTGTTTAAACATCACAGACCTAGTGTTGCTGACCATGTCCATCCCGTTACAACGGGTGTACCCATCTTCTGATTGCTGCTTCCTGCAGGATAACATACCACAGGACAAAGCCCAAATAATCTCAGACCAGTTTGAACATGACAGGAAGTTTACTGCACTCAAATGGCCTCCACAGCCACCAGATCTCAACCCAGCAGAGCACCAGAGATGTGTTGAAATGAAAGATGCACAGCTGACAAATCTGCAGCCACTCTGTTAAGACAGGTACATTAAAGAAGTTTGGAAGACAAAGGGGGGATTCGTTTTTCAGTCCTGGAAGCTGCCACTCGATTTGTAATATGTCTCTACTTCAACAATAAATAAAGTAGCTCTTCTTCTCCTTTCAGGGGACACCTTTCACACAGGAACACATAGTGTGGATCAAAGGACATGCAAGTCTGCTGGTTTGAGTCCTGGTATGCAGATGTATGTAGACATTAGCATTTTGGGTGTATTTTATTGTATATAAATTAAACAGAATCATTAGGTTCTGGACCATAAAAACAAACATTAAAAGAGGTAATGGGCTTCATGGGGCTGAAGAGAGTGTGTGATTAGAATAAAGACAAACTGCAACACATAAAACAAACAAAACCCTTTTAACTGTATTATGTAAGAGACAAAAAGTTGCCAAACCTCAAGATATACATACTCTAGAGCTGACAAAAGTTTTCTCTATGCTTCACTTCACTGCATCCTGTCAAATCTAAGAGTCTGCTCTGTATATAGGGTCGTTCTGAGAAAATATTTCAAATGGTAACTTTATGGCTAACAGTTTCTGGTGCTGGAATAAACTTCTTGGTAAAAGCCTTGGGGGGAAAAAGAACTTGTAAAGCAACACGAACTGAGGAGACGTGGTTGCTTTTGTCCTTTTAAGATGTCACACAGAAAAGTTAATAGTTCTACAATCCGCTAAGAGAGAGACGCTCTGACTGACAGTAACAAGAATATTTTCAACACAAGCCCTCGGTGTGTTGCCTGCGCTTTCAGCTCCTCTTCTGTGTGAATAGACTCTGGAACCAAGACTGGAAATTAACTTGGATCAACGGATAAAATGCCAACCGGAATTCAAAGTTACCACCCACTCTGAATTTCTACTAGCTTAACAGATATCTTTAAATAAACCAGACTATGAGTCAGTGCAGGCACTAAAGCGTATGAACTGACACAATGAAAATCCGTTCTTTAAATCTACAGCGCGATTTGATAAATATAGAAAATATATGCAACTTCGAATGTCTTTTTGATCAAACGCTGAACTAAACTGAGTTCATTTTAGGGAATAGGAGAAAGAGTCGGTTTGAGCTAATTTTAAGTTGTGTTGACTTTGCACTTGCGACTGTACACACTGTTATTTTTCTGGGTCAAAAATCAAACCACTTTCAGGCAGACCAGCATTAAATAAAAATAGATGTTCAGTGCATAGTACCTACGCCTGGACAAGCTCCAGTGCAGCGTCAAAATGCTTGGCCTCTGGGCAAAGCAGATGCTTTTTGTTTGGGTTTGTGGGCACTTAATGGTCCAGCACATACAATATAACCTACATGCAGTGCTGTGTTGTAAAGGCTTGGTGTGATTCAGACTGATCTCCATTTATAGTTCACAACAGCTGACCTAATGGCTTAATGAAAGTACAACACCGTGCATAAGTCTTGAGCTACCCACGTTTCTTTGTATTTTGCTCAGAAAATGGGAAATATGGGAAAACATTTAGTGAAATGGGAAAACATATGTAGAAAAACAGCCCATAAGGTAAAAACAATTTACCAGTCTAGATGGTACTGCATGGTGAATCAAACCATCAAGCAAACCCCCAAACCACAAGCTTAAATACACCCTCAAACCATGAAAGAACCTCCACCATGTTTTACAGATGGCTGTAAATACACACTGTTGTACCTCTCTCCTGTCTTCCTCATATACATTCTGACAATGATTTGAACCAAAAATTTGAAATTTGGACTCATCACTCTGTAAGACCTGCTGCCATGGATTTTCAGTACAGTTCTTGTGTAATTTCACATATCTCAGCCTTTTCTCCCAGTGTCCCCTCCTTAAGAATGGGTTCTTGACGGCCACTTTTCCACTGAGACCATTTCTGAGGAGGCTTCGGCAAACTGTAGATAGATCAACTGAAGGGCCAGATGCATCTCTCAGGACCTGTGTCAGGTCTTTGCTGGA
>VUQH01003201.1:15352-33788 GCA_015106775.1 Etroplus canarensis
AGTTCTTGTGTAATTTCACATATCTCAGCCTTTTCTCCCAGTGTCCCCTCCTTAAGAATGGGTTCTTGACGGCCACTTTTCCACTGAGACCATTTCTGAGGAGGCTTCGGTGAACAGCAGATTGATCAACTGAAGGTGCAGATGCATCTCTCAGGTCTTTTCCTGTTTTTTTAATGGCATGACTTTCAGATGCTGTTCCTCTGCTGTAGATCGATGTTTAGGCCTGACACTTTTTCTTTTGTTCTCCACTCATATCAAGGGCCTGGCCCCTAATGCCCCTCACCTCTGTTCGCTCTCTCCCTCGGACGCTGTGACTGGCTGGAGCTCCTGGAGGCGTGCCTTGCCAGCTACAGCAGTGGTTTGTGCACACCCGTCATCAATCACCTCTGGTTGCACTTAAGCACTTAATGTACTGTCTTTCCCTACTTGCACTGTTTATAAGAGGAATCAGGAGTTGGGTTTAGCACCTTTCTTCCATTAAGACTCTAAAGACAGTCACTCTTTGTCCACAGGTTGAACAATGTCAAAAGTTTGAAACAAATAAAAATTTTAAAACGTTTAAAGCATATACTTTCTATGCAAATTGTACTCACAGCATAAGATAGTCTAATAATGCAGTATTTAGCGCTTTAGTTGCAACCGTAAGCATGGCTACGGTTAACAACTTATCAAAGTTACTAAACAAGCTTCAATGATGTTGCTAAATATAAGCAAAGAACTACAGGTCAGTATCAAATAAACAATATACATACGGACAATGCCACAGAAGAAAAGGTAACAGGGCAGATTCATGTGGATTGATGGCAATCATCAGGACCATGTGTAAACTTCCCTAAACTTCCTGTTTACTTCCCGCTTCCTATTATGTCACTATATATATACACATTCAACTATTCACAAAATCAACCACCGGGGGTGCTAAACACTAACACTATCAGCACAGGTAAAGTCAGGCTCCTTAAAGCTGTCTCACATAGAGTTTTTGAGTCCTGTCAGTAACCTAGCCTTCTCATCCCCTTTTCCAGACCATTCCTGGTGTGCCTCTCCTTGCTTTTACCTACCTCGGAATTGGACTGTTCCAGCTGTCACTTATCCGCCTGCCCACCCCGCTGTAACCCTGTGATTCAGTGTTACCCTTACTAAGTTCATCTCAACAAGAAAACATCCTTGAACTGCTTCTTTGTTCTGCTCAGTTTACTCAAATTTCTTTCAGGACACACTGCACATCACGTGGAAATATGCCATTTTTTGGGGGGGTAACAGCTCCTGTTGGTGCAAAAAAGAAACAAACAAGTATTTTATGCCTGTCACACTGTGTTATCTGTAACACTTTGAGTAGACTGAACTAAAGAAATGGGGACAAATGATGTACTATTGCGACGGGCTGCTAATAACAAAGTGCCTAAAGATACGATTTAAAACAGCTACACTGTAGACACAACAGTGTTTTTTCCTTTGTTAGGTGGTTTAACAAACCAAAACAAAAAAAAAAACAAGCAAACAAAAAACCAAATATTTTTATGAAAAAGGTCAGCTGAAAGGACTGGATTGAAAATGAGCAAATAAGCAGTCATTGTACTGGAAAAACTTTGAAAGACCTTGAAAATACAGCTTAAACTCAACACTAAATTTCATAAATGGACTGTTATTTACGCATAGTACCTCTTCTACTTTAACTGAACATTTTTTACTAAAATTCCCATACATAGTCTGATGGCTGCATTAGGAAGGTTTGGTGTCTTGCCGAAAAACACTTTGGTATGTAGACTAAATCATCAACATCCACCTGAAGGTGAAATTATTCAATGTTGTGAGCCACAGTGTCCATATTTATTTAGTTAAATTTATAGAAATGGGAAAGATAACACAGTTTGACAGACATAAAATAGTACTTTTGCACCAACAACGTGATTACCAAAGAGCTATTAGCCAAAAACGTGGCTTGCCTCCGCATGGTGAACAGCAGATCCTTAAAAAAGTTGAGGTAACTGATGGATGAGGTTCTGCCCCAAGTGGGGGAGTTCAGGTATCTCGGGGTCTTATTCATGAGTGAAGGGAGGGTGGAGAGGGACACTGCTAGCCCTAACCCTATGGTCATGAAATTTGGGTAACGACAGAAAGCATGAGATCACGAATACAAGCGCCCATAATGAGCTTTCTCCGCAGGGTTGCTGGACTCACCCTAAAAGATAAAATGAGGAACTCAGTCAGCTGGGAGAGGATCAGAGTAGAGCCGCTGCTCCTCCACATCGAAAGGAGCCAGTTGAGGTGGTTTGGGCGTCTCATTAGGATGCCTCCTGGATGCCTTCCACTTGAGGTGTTTCAGGCATGTTTCTCTGGGAGGAGACCCAGAGGCAGACCCAGGACACGCTGGAGAGACTACGTCTCCCAGCTGACCTGGGCACTCCTTGGTATCCCCCTTAAAGAGCTGGAGGAGCTGGCTGGGGAGAGTAAAGTCTGAGCTTCTCTGCTTGAACTGCTGCCTCCACAACCCTGATCCCCAGAAAAGTGGTAGATGACAGATGGATGGACGGACGGACAACTGGAGAACAAAAGAAAAAGTGGGTTAGGTCCTTGGGTTAGTGGCCTAAATAAAGGATCTACAGTAGATGAACGGCTATGAAAAATAAAAGGAAATGAGGGGTGGCTCAAGACTTTTCCACAGTACTTTAGAATTATGTTGTTGACCTGATTCTGTAAATAATTAATCTAAATGATTTTTTTTTAAATGAAAGAAGAAATCTAGCCTGTCTTTTTTTGAAAGTTTATATAATGACACAGAAAATTACAGCACTTTTTCGTGTTTTACTTTCAATTTTAGCGCAACACAAAAAATATAAAAACCATGAACAAGAAAAACATATGGAATGAGGAAAAAGGAGCAAACAAAGCTAAACATGCTTTAGATTTTAATTTCCTAAAAGTAGACATTGCACTCTATTAGCATTATCTTTGCCAGCTTGATGAGGTCTTCACCTGGAGGGATTTTTCCACTGAGACCTGCCAAAACTTTACTGGTGAAATTTCTTGCCTTATTAATGCATTTCAGACCATCAGTCAAGCTAGACTGTTTTTGTTCACTAAGTGGACCCAAGGTGGACCAAAGGGACTGCACAGAGCTAGATATGAGAACAGGAGGGAGACCAGACCAGACGACAAACAGAGAAAAATCTAAGGTAAAACACGCAGACCGCTATCTACAACCACCAGGGAGAGAAATAATAAGGCATAGGTGAACTCAATCAAGACAGTAATGAGGGTGGGAAAAGGAACAAGGGAGGCCAGGTAAAAATACAAAAAAATCACTCATACAGATGAATAAGGCGCAAACAGGGAACTGCAGGAGCAATAGAGAATAGAAAACATTCAGAAAAACAAAGGGAAGAAAAACTTATTACAACAGAAAATAAATCTTAACCAAACCTTGATAAGTAGCTTTGATATTCAGCAGCAGAAATCCATACTACAGCAACAAATCACTCGGCTCTCAATAAAGACAAATGAGATGTGGCAATTTCAAGAACTTTGAAAGTTTAAAGTGTAATCGCAAACCCCATCAGATACTGTTTTAAAAATATTTCTCATAAGGACAGCACCATGAAACGTTCTTTCTGCTGCTGAGCAAAAGTTAATTAGTGTTAGCCACCTCAAAATTTAGCAGCCAGTGGCACCTCTCAGATTACAGAACATCCACGCTACCCAGAGTAGCAGAAACATCATTGTGACTCTGCTAAAGAGACCTTCACAGGCAAACCATGCAAAGAAGACTGAAACAGTGCATTATATCAACACATGGGACTGCCAGTAGACCAGTGAAAATCTGGACTTTGGTCCATTTAGTCCAAGGATCAATACCAGTGTCCACCTGAAGGGTTAAGCACCAAACCATCAAAGACTTGAATGATGTCACCTTTGTGTGAGGCAGTAATGTTTGAGTGTAAGATCATAAAAGGTTGAAATGGTATGAATAGGAATTGGGACAGCTCTTTGTGGTGTATGTTTTGTAGTGTTGTGGACTGGGCACTGTTATCATGAAGTTATTTGAAAGAGCTCTCAAAGCAAGGTTGAGAAGAGATACAATAATCAGTATGGCTCAGAAGCAGTATGCTATCATGGATAGAAAAAGCAGTACAGATACAATGCTTGCTTTGAAAGTGCTGATGGAAGGAAGGTCAAAAAGGGTTGTATTGTGTCTCTGTGGATCTATAGAAAGTATATGATAGAGTGTGAACTCCGGAAGTATGTGGTGTAGGACATGCATGAGGTGAGGTGTGTAGTCTATCTATCTGTGATGTTCACAGGAAACACATCTGTAGTGAGAGTAGGGAGCAGGTGGAAGAGAGTCTGGAAACGCTGGAGGTATGCACTGGAGAGAAGAGGAATGAAAGTCAAAAGCAAGACAGAACAGGTGTCTGAATGAGAGCGATGCAGGTGGAATGGTTAAGATGGAAGGAGCAGAAGTAGTGAAAGTGGATGAGTTTAAAAACCTGGGGTCAGCCATCCAAAGTGACAGACAATGCACAAGAGAGGTGAAGAAGAGAGTGCAGGCAGGGTGGAGTGGGTGGAGACGAGTGTTGCAGTGGATTTCTGACAGAATGGCATTAAGAGTGAAAGGGAAGGTTTGCAAGACGATTGTGAGACCTGCTATGATGCATGGCTTGGAGATGGTGGCGCTGACAAAAAAGACAGGAGGAGGAGCTGGAGGTAGAGCAGAAGATGCTGAGATTTTTGCTGGGAGTGACCAGGAAGGACAGGATTAGAAGTGAGTACATCAGAGGGACAGCTCAGGTTGAGAAGTTTGGAGATAAATTCAGAGAGGCAAGGCTGAGATGGTTTGGACATGTGCAGAGGAGAGATTATTGATATAATGGACAAAGGATGTTGAAAATGGAGACCACGGAGAAGGCTGATGGATGGGGGACATGCAGAGGGTTAGTGTGAGAGGGGATGCAGGGATTAGGGTGAGATGGAGTCAGGTGATTCACAGTGGCAAACCCTAAAGGGAATTGCCAGAAGAAGATAAAGAAGACATTTTTTAATTTCCGCATGTCCAAGGAACACAGGGGACCAAGTGCATGATTTAAACATCTTCCAGGCACTTGCATCGCAAGAGGAACAACAAGTAATCATGAAATGATGGATTATTTTTGAAAAAACATCCTCCTTTAGGCCTTGCTACACACATCAATGGCCTATTCCTTTACCTTGCACTACAAAGCACTTTGAGGGAACTGTTATGACTTAGCACTATATAAATACAACTGAATTTACTCTCCGATTGCTTCTACCATCCTTATTAACCTGCGTTTTCTCTCTTTGGCTCATTCCAGTGTTAATTGTGTATAGAGACTCGCCTGCATGCATATAAGCTCAGAGGAGGCAGTGCAGTTTGGGGCCCCTCTCCTCCATCAACACCTGCCTATATCCTCAGCTGCTCTTTACAGTTTTGCTAATGATTTGTTGAGTTGGGAATTATGGGCAATACTGTTTGCAGTCTTGGGTTCATTTGTTTAGTTTAATGATATCAGTTTAAGGTAGAATCCTCAATCTGATGACTTTGGCTTTCTTTTTTTTTTTCTTTTTTTTTCCAGGCTCCCATCTCCCTTATTTGTGCTCAGTCTAAGTAATTACTTTTTGTATTATTAAAAAATGTACTTGAACTGCTGCAACTTTGTGGTTTCTCTAATGTGGGGCTCCTTTTGAGCCATGGATTTAGGGATGTTAATGGGCATTAAAAGAAGACTAATCAATATATATATAAATTTGGTGTGCAATAAAGCATACACTGCATTCCTCTGATGTCATCCAGCTGCTTTTTTTTTGTTCTTGTAACTTTCAAGTTGGTTGCTCTTCCCAAACTTGTTTGCATACTTTTTTCCTAATGTCTCTTTTCTTTTCTTTTCTTTTTAGGAAGGCATCCTCTGCAACCCCACGTTTAATGTCACCGTGTTATAAGCTATGGGTAATGTCATTAGGAAAACTGCAGAAATGCAGCCCTCCAAATGACTCTGCTGGATAATTTCCTGCAGCGTTATGAAAATCAAAATGCATCAGGAGGATGTTTTAAAATTAAACTTCACAGTTTAACCCGAGCACAGCTGTCTAATATAGTGCAAGGTCCTAGACAGGTGGCTTTTCTTTCCTAAGAGACAGCAAATTTTTACTTCTCTCTGTGTGATGTCTTGAAAGGACAAAGAAACAATGTCTCTTCAGATCATGTTATGTCACTCCTGTTTTTGCTGAGGCTTTCAATGGGAATTTCATTGCAGTCCAGACTCCTTGCTACACTTTTTTTTAAAAAGTTTCTATGAACAGTTTCGTTCCTCTGCATCAGGGACACTAACAGTGGAGTGCTCTACATTGTAACCAATTCAAATTCAAGAAAACCCACATTTCTGATAGATTAGTGGACAAGGCAAGACATGTTTAATCACATTTCCAGTGTTTTAGTGTTGCATACTTTGCTAATTCTTAGAGAGATCTTGGAGGAACAATCTGAGATGCCCAGACGTCCTTCAGCTCTTCTGGGGAGACAGCAATTTATTCCCAAGCCAATAAATATCTCCAGCATGCCTTCCCCTGGACTTCCTCCCATTTGAAAATGCCCAGAACACCTTACTGAGGACCAAGGAGGTGTCCAGGAAACATCCTTCTGATGTGGAGAGTGGTTTTACCCAAAGTCACTCCAGAGCTCCTCACCCTACTCCTAAGTGAGTGCCAAGACGCTCCTCTGAGGAAGCTCATTTCCACTGCTTGTGTCTATTATTTCATTCTTCTGGTCACAACGCAAAGTTCGTATTACATAGGTCGTGGTGTGAATGCAGACCACTCGGTCTCTTGCTCCCTTCTTCCCTCATGAGGAGGATCCTGAGATACTTGAACTCCTCCACTTGGGGCAGCAAGTCATTCCCAACCCGGAGTGGGCACTCCACCCCAAGGTTATTATAGTTAACTAAAACTAAACTGGAAACTAAAACTAGATGAGAAAAATTATTTTAGTTAACTGAAATAAAAATAAAATCTAGACCTTTGGAAAAAATCAAAACTAACTAAAACAACATCGAGGGCTTATGAAACTAACTAATATAAAATAAAAATATACAGAAAATGTCCCTAGTTTTGGTCTTTGTCAGATGGATTAAATTTGGTCAGTCAGTCTGTTTGATGAGGCTTTGGTGCATCATGATTGTGAGTCATCTGCCTGCACAAAGTGTTGTATGTGTGTTGTGATTTCTTTTTTTTTGCCAATATGTTTATTGTCTTTTTCAAAATTATTTCACAAACACATAACATATACACATATACCCACTACACACACAGACTGCATGTTGTGATTTCTGATCTAAACATTTTGAATCTTCCCCTGACAAACACCGTCCATATTATTATAATTAATAAAACTAAAACCAACACTGAAATTAATAAAAACTAAACTAAAACTAAACATTTTCAAACAATGAAAACTAAACTCAAAATGAGCAAACCCACTCTGGAAACTAACTGAAACTAAAATGAATTCAAAACAAAAACTCAAAATGAAACAAAAATGAAAACCAATTAGAAAATACAAAACTATATAGTCGCTTCATACTTGGCAGAAAACTGCCCCAGTGCAAACCGGAGGTCATTGTTCACTGAAACCAACAGAACTTCATCATCTGCAAAAAAGCAGAGATGAGATTCTGAGTTCAAAGAACTGCACCCGCTCCATTCCTACCTTGCACCTAGACATTCTGCTGATAAAAATTACGAGCAGAATCATCTCATAGTGTGTATCTAAATGTTTCTGACACATTGCAGTCGTAACTATATGATATGGAGTGTATCTCAATGATCGCAACTCTGATAGTGATGAGTAAAAGAGACCATTTCGCTCTCTTCTCTTGCATTATGCTACAGTGTTTGACTGATGCTTCTTTTAGCTCATAAGCCATCTTTATAGTACAAATAGCAGTACAGAGCCCAATGAAGCATCACAATAAACAATCTTTGGTGTACAGACAGGAACTATGGTGCCATACAATGCCACAGTAGGATATTTTTTTCTGAACTGCTGTTCTGTTCGTGCTTTTTCTTGGCTGGAATCAATTTTGCATTCCAAATTATGAACAGTCTGTGTGTTATTTTAGCCTAGTTAAAGTAGCCTGCTCTAATAGTTCAGGAAATGCCTATGCAGGCGGAAGAACAAGGGATAGTGTGGCACTTTGCATTACATGTCTAATGTTCGCCACTCCTCTCAAAAGGCTGCAACACTATATAGCCAGTGTCTGTGAGCACAACTGCAGATGCTCTTCCTGGCAGGACTGCTAGAGCTGTGCATATGGTTACTGCTGTGATTCAACTGCATTTGTAGTTGAACCTGTGGCCTCTCCATACTGCAACCACTCCCCACTGTTCCCTAAAACATTACCCAAGAAAGTGTTTAAAGGCCCCATATCTTGAAAATTCACTTTTATAGGTTGTTTAAGAGTTTTATACATTTTGAGGTGTAAAGTCCATTTTCTGCTGTTCATCTGGATTTGGGCTGCTGGGGTAGCAGTCTAAGTAGAGACCCCCAGGCCTCCCTCTACCCATCCATCTCCTCCAGCTCTTCCAGGCAGGAACACCAAGGCATCCCCAAGCCAGCCGAGAGCTATAATGTCTCCAGCGTGTCCTGGGTCTGCCACAGGGCTCCTTGTGGGACATGCCCAAAACACCTCACCTAGGAGGTGTCCGGGAGGCATCTTGGCCAGATGCCCAAACCACCTGACCTGGCTCCTTTTGACATCGAGAAGCAGCAGCTCTAGTCTCAGCCCATCCTGGATGACCGAGCTCCTCACCCTGTCTCTAGGGGAGAGGCCAGACACCCTTTTGAGGAAACTCATTTCAGCTGCTTGTATCCACAACCTTATCCTTTTGGTTACTACCCAGAGATTTTGACCACAGTTGATGGTAGGAACATAGATCAGCTGGTAAATTGACAGCTTCACTTTAACACTCAGCTCTCTCCTCATCACAACAGACCAGTACAGCATCCGCATCATCGCACCAATCCATCTGTCAATCTCAGGCACCCTGCTCCCCTCACTCATAAGGCCCTGACATACTTCAGGTCCTCCACTTGGGGCAGAAACTCTTTTCCAACCTGGAGTGGGCCCTGCTTCCTTTTCAGGCTAAGAACTATGGTCTGAGGCTTGGAGGTGCTTATTCTCATCCCAGCTGCTTCACACTCAGCTGCAAACTGCCCAAGGGCAAGCTGGAGGTCGCTACCTGATGTAGAAGATCACGTGTACTGTGTACCTCATCTTCTCCATCTGTACAGTATGAGCTGTTGCTCCAAAGCAATGCTATAGCCTGGTTCAAAAATCTGTCTGGTATTTTGGGCTGAAATTTGAAACATACATTCTGGGGACATGTGAGTAATATCAGTACGGCTTAAAATGGTAGGATATGGGGCCTTTAATACCATGCAAGATTAGAACATGCATTATTTTTAATCAGCTATGACAGATGGGTTACCAATGTTTCAATACAACGCCCATCCAGCAAAAACATGCCAACCCGTCACACTCACAGAAACCAAGTATTACACCATTATAAACTGTTATGTCATAATGCTAATCTAATGTACATAACCTAAAGTACAGCAATTACTTTTTCACCTCAAAGCTGCAGTCATGCCTGCAGTTACTCTCTGTCTCAGTCCATCTCAGCAGCAGCTAGTGACAGAACGGGTGAAACAGCTTTCATAGTTTGTCTTTCTAACTGCAGTGACGTGACTGCAGAGGGTGCATCTTCTCAGCTCATGCTCTGACTTGTTATCAAGTTACTCATGAAGCTGTCAGTAGTGACTGGCTGAGATGGACAAATAATATTAAAGTTCACTTATGAAACAATTGTTTTTTGATCAGCTTTATTTGGCCATTAATGACCCTCCAACACATGGCCAGATTGGCCATGTACAGGGTGTGTGTGTGTGTATTCGATCTGTAGGCGTGCCGGTGATTTGGTTTGAATTTATAGTTTATTTGTTTGTTTTGTTTAGTTTTAATCCTGTATGTAATTTTAAGGCTTCATGTGCATGCATACTCTGCCTGTTTTCATCCAGCATGAATCTTTCTGGGCATTCAGTGCCTATAAAAGGTATTCACTCCCCTTGGATGTTTCCCCCTTTTATTGCTTCAATAAATGAAATCATGGTCAATATCATTTGGTTTTTTTTTTTTTATAAAAATTAGCAAAACAAGGTGTCATGTCAAAGTGCAAACAGAGTTTTACAAACTGATGTCACATACTTAAAAATATATAAGGTAAAATAAATGTTTCCATAAATATTCACCCCCTTTAAAGGGACTGACCTCATTCAAAAGAGGTCCAGCTGCTTGATTCCAACAGCGTCACAGTTAGTGAAAGGAGATCATCTGATTACAGGTGATGTGTGCCAAGTGACTGTAGTATAAAAAAAACCTGTGTCTGGGAGGTCCAGCCTCTGGTTCTTCAGTATCCCTGCATCAATTGCAACATGAGGACAAAAGAACGCTCCAAGCAACTCAAATAATTGATCACCGAAAAGTACAAGTCAGGAGATCCTACAAAAAGACTTCCAACTCACTGGACATCCCACAGAGTTCAATCAAATCCATCATTAAGAAGTGGAAAGAGTATGGCACTAGTCTAAATCTGCCTAGAGCTGTCCGTCCTCACAAAGTGAGTGACCGGGCAAGAAGAAGACGGGTGAGGGAGGCCACCGAGACGCCTACGACCACTCTGAAGGAGTTAAGAGCTTCAGCGGCTCAGATGGGAGAGACTGAACTTACAACTATGGCCCAGGTTCCCCACCAGTCGAGGCTGAATGGGAGAGTGGCAAAGACAAAGCGACTGTTGAAAAAAAGTCATATGAGAGCTCTCCAGGAATTCGCCCAAAGGCATGTGGGAGACTCCAGGGTCAACTGGAAGAAGATTCTCTGGTCTGATTGGATAAAAATGGAGCATCAGACTAGACGCTATGTTTAGCAAACACTAAACACTGGGCATCACCACACTGTGAAGCATGGTGGTGGCAGCATCGTGCTCTGGGGATGCTTCTCAGCAGCAGGCCCTGGAAGGCTTGTAAAGGTAGAGGGGAACACGAATGCAGAAAAACATCACCAAATCCTGAAGGATCATCCGACTCAGTCTGCAAGAGAACTACGGCTTGGTAGAGGATTTATTTTCCAGCAAGACGACGACCCTGAGCATACTGCGAAAGCTCCACAGAAATGGTTCAAACAACAAGGTGAATGTTCTGGATTGGCCAAGTCAGAGCCCAGATCTCAATCCAATCAAGAATTTGTGGTTGGACTTGGAAAGAGCTGTTCACGCCTGATCCCCAAGCAACCTGACAGCGCTTAGGCTGTTTTTCAAGGAAGAATTGAGAAAACTGGCACTGTCCAAATGTGCCAGCCATGTCCACACTGACTCAGTGCTGCGATTGCAGCCAAAGGTGCATCTACTAAATACTGACCTAAAGGGGGTGAATGTTTATGCAAACATTTATTTTTCATTATATATTTTTAATTAATTGACATTAGTTTGTAAAACTGGCTTCATTTATTAGAGCAATAAAAGGGTGAGACATCCAAAGGGGGTGAATACTTTTATAAGCATTGTATGTATAATATAATATAATGGTTGATTATGCTCTTACCCTTTCGACCTCCGAGTGAATACAGTTTTTAAACTCCTGCTTTTAGAGGGTTTGGGATAAATTATCATTGGCTTAATTACTTCACTGTAAAAGCACACTAAAATCATGGTAACTGAGTTAAATAAGACACTATTAAATGAGTACAGTTTTCCTTTTTAGAAAATAATGCACTGCTGCAAATAATTTACAAGCAACATATTGCCGACCTCTTCCCAAAGAGGGGACAGAAGTTTACCTCTACAACAGTAGATTCTAAAGGAAACATCCTTACAGCGCTGGACTTCACTGGACTGACCTGGAAATTTATTCCCTATCTGAGCCTCAGACTGGCTGCTGTGTGTCCTCAAACTATAGGGGAAAAGGAGTACTCACACTCCAAAGCGAGAATGGTATAATGAGGCGACCCGGGAACACTGGTTTTATTTCACAGCTAGGCTCTAAAAGGTTAGCTCGGCCCAATTAATTCTGCTAGTTAAAAAGGTCAAGGCTCTGTGTTAAAGGGCTTGGGAAAAGCTATACAAGGGCCTTTCACTGCCACCTCATTACTTAGGCTTCATCATACTTCATTATAAAGTCGTAGACATTGTTTAAACATGATTGGAATGAGCCGAGCGGAGGGCCTGGGCATCATCCAGAATCTAACGCAGACTTACATTTAGCTGGAGCAAAGCTGCCTCATGTGATGGAGAAAAGGCGCTGCGGCTACTCGAGGTTGATCTCGATCTCAAAAACAGCCGTTCCCTATAAGAGATCAATAGTAATCCATTGAATTATGCCAGTGCGGCAAAGCTGGGCGTTCGCTTTTAGTGTTAAGTTACAGCTGCAGATGGATGTCAGGATCAGGTTCGTCAAAAAGACGTTTCGTCTTTTCCCCAAGTGGGAAAGGCATGTAAAAACTGCAGAAGGTTTGCTCAGTGTAAACGTTGTAGCTACACCTTTGGCTCAACAGACAGGCACAGTGGTGCAAAACATGCAGCAGTCAAATCATGTTGAGTCAATCATGAGTTACATCAGGGACTAAGAGCCTCACGGATTTTTCTCACGTATTTCTACATCATTAGCATGAAATTACCTTTATGTCCTTTTGTCGCATAGAGACAGCGTGTTAATCAAGCACAAATAGTTGCGCCTTGTTTTTCTGAAATGAGAGCCATTAATATCAAATTGATAACCAGGGTCTGATGATTTTTTTTTTTATTGCTTACTGTGTTGGCCCTGCTGTTTTACACACTTTAAAGACTTCTTGATGAGTAAGAAGTGAGTTAATTTCTGTTTTACTAAATCTAATTTCTGAAATTACTCCCAGTCTTTGCCTGTTCATAACGTGAACACATATCCTAACATCCACCCAGAATATAATAAAGAGATGGACCTTATCTGTAGCCCAGACATAACCTTGAATTCACTTGGGCAACCAGCAAACCAGTTTCTAAATCTCTCTTCCTCATGTATCTAGGGCACCCTTCCCTTACAAAGACAAGCCCAAAAGCACGCTCTCACACACATGAAAAACGTTCAGTATGATGTGCAAAGACACCTGAGGCTCTGGGAAGCATAGGTGGTAATCAGATCAAAGGCCAGAACCTGAAATAATTAAGACTGATCCCTCAACTGCCTGTGAAAATGAATCCATCATTTTTCCATCTCAGTGAAATTCCTGCCATGTACTCTCACCAACCTTTGTTATCAAAGACAATATTGAAATCAGTAATGTGTGGCGAAATTAAAAGGAATGTTGTGCAAACTCGTTAGCACTTTGTTCCTAAATCAGAATAAATTTAGATAAAAAATTATCTGTCTATAGATAGGGTGTGATTTTCTGGGAAGGATGAAGGCTGGTGAGGACCCCTCCCTCCCTGTTCTGATTTATATGTCCCTGCTTCTGCTTTATTATTTTTTTTTATTCTTGGTGGGAATAAAAAAAAAATGCGTCCCCAGATTTTTCAGGAGCCTCACAATGGCCTGCATGCAGGTCTCCCAGGTTTTTGCTTCAGGCGCTTTGAGCCTCAGGCTTAGTCTGGGGCTCCCTGCAGGGCAGACGACCCCCCCCACCCCCGCCTCCACTTCAAAGCGAGTTCACTCCAAAACAAGTTCATCTGAGGGCTGACATGTGGTCACGGATGTGGGGGCAGGGACCCATCGAGACCCAAAGCACGGTGCCCTAGCCTTTATATGCGTGCCTCCAGATACTCAACTCTCCTCCCTCTTCTGGAGGGAACACGGGGAGGTTCAACATCTCCTTCCTACTGCTGAATCCTTTCCTCCCGGCTGGGGCCAGAGTGGGATGGGCTTTCCTAGCCTGTTTTTAAAAACAACTTGTCTCAGATTTTGGCATTTAAATAGACTAGTTGAAGGGAACCATTTTCACTTCGTCCCTGAATGGCACGAAGTGAAAAGGATGTGTAGTCATGACATATAAAAATAGCATTTACCATTTGTATAGTCAAGTTTGATTGCCTCATCCATGTCTGCAAGGGGAAAAAGATTTGACAATGAATATTGTGCATATTAATTTAATTAAAAATTACAATATTCTTCTAAACTCTGTCATATTTTAAAATTTTAACTGAAGTTCACAATTATTTTAAAAAATGTTACGTTTATAGAAGCAATAAATAATACTTTCTCTTTTCGTTTTTTATTCACAAAGTGTACCCCTGTTCTTGGTGACGGTAGGAAAGAAGAACTCCCGTTTAACAGGAAGAAATCTCCAACAGAATGAGGCTCAGGGAGGGGCAGGGAGGGGAAAAAGAAGAGAACGAGTGCATCGATAGACTGCAAACACACACACACACATTATCTAGCATAGCTTCAGCAATGGAATATCTACAGCGCTGAGTCAGAATCTACCTGAACCCACATTTTGTTGCCACACCACTATAACCTGCTCTGCTGCAAATGACCAGGTGAGCTTAATTAAAGGCAGATCAGAAACACACTCAAAGCACTTAATCACAGAAGCTGCTCGACGGAGGTGAGACAGATGCTCCCATGCAGATCCTCTGTGCTGCTCGTCACCTGCCGAACTACAATAATTAGCCAGTGCTGCTTAGCGACACAAAGAGTGCAGAGAAGGTGCACTGTGAAAATAGTGAGATGCTGGAGGAACAAATAGCTTTTCCCGGCAGATGCACGGCATTTGTTCAAAGCGTTTGAGCTCCTGTTACTGTCTGTTTGATGCAGACTGTCTGTAAAGCACCAAAGATGAGCAATCACTCATTACAATTTCACATCCTGGATCTATAAATGCTGCAGTCAAACATTGATTTTGGATAGTGTGCTTATACCACAGATTGGTTGGGAAGAAGTTTTGCAGTATCTCACAAAGCTCTGTTACAGTTTGAAAAAACAAAACATTGACATCAGTTACCATCTTTGTCTTTCCAAAAATCCATCACCCTGCACGGCTGCTGATGTCTAGTAAGATGCTTAATTTGTATTATTAAAGGAAAACTATATCGGGAAAGATGCAGTGACAACATTGAAATTGTTCCCTTACTCCTCCCACGTTTGTGTCAGCAGTGACTAATAATTAGCATCTTAGTCATTATTTGACAGAAATCTATTGTGCAAGTTTTCTCCAAAGCAAACAAAAAGTTCTCTGCTATGAACCAACAGCTTTATTTGCTCATTTTCCACAGTATAAAAAAACTCTCTTCATTAAAAATGCCTTGCTTTTCCCACTGTAAACTGTCAGTCACATAAGCAGACCTACTGTAAAATGAGGGACATATTTTCTTAAATAAATTAAATTGCTCCAGAAAATGACACTTACAGTGTTAGGTTACAGTCGTTTTAAGCAAGGAATAGCCAAATGATAACCAAATCAAACACTGATGTTGAATGAGAGGGCCTGGCTTGCTCACCATTGTAGTTCACCCCAAAAGTGTTGCATGGGGTTGAGGTCAGGGCTCTGTGCAGGCTAATCCATTTCTTCCACACCAAACTCATCCAGCTGTGCCTTTATGGACCTTGCTATGTGCACTGGGGCACAATCATGCTGGAACACAGTTGGAAGCATAGAATTGTCCAATATTTCTTGGTAAGCTGAAGCATTAAGATTTTCTCTCAGTGGAACCAGGCGAGCCACAGAAAAACAACCCCATGGCATTATCCCCCCTCCACCGAACTTTACAGCTGACACAATGCAGTCAGGCAGGTAACATTTTTTCTGGAACGTGTTTCCAAGTCGAGCGGCGTCATGCTTTACACGACTCTATCCGATGCTTGTCATTGTGCTTGGTGAGTGAAGGCTTGCATACAGCTGTTCAACCGTGGAAAGCCATGCCATGAAGCTCCCGGCACACAGTTTTTGCGCTGATGTTACTGCCAGAGGAGGTTGGGAACTCTGCAGTTATTGAGTCAGTAGAGTGTTGGAGACTTTTACGCACTATACACATCAGCACTCAGCAACACCACTCTGTATCTCTACATGGTCTATCGCTTTTAATGACTGAGTTGCCGTGGTTCCTAAATGCTTCCACTTTGCAATCATTCATGAGGGTGGAATATGTAGGAGGGAAGAAATTTCATCAACTGACTTGTTGCAGTACCATGCTGGAATTCAGT
Organism: Etroplus canarensis; assembly: GCA_015106775.1. Classification (NCBI taxonomy): domain Eukaryota; kingdom Metazoa; phylum Chordata; class Actinopteri; order Cichliformes; family Cichlidae; genus Etroplus; species Etroplus canarensis. Next base: position 31,587 of record VUQH01003201.1, read on the forward strand.
GTGCTCTATAGAGCAACCCAATCTTTCATAAAGGTTTGCAAAGGCAGACTGATTGAGTTTATACACCTGTGGCAATGGAACTGAATTAAACACCCCAATATGAGTGTTTCATTCAGAAGTGTGGCCTAATATAGAATAATTATAAGACTAAAAGCTTAAATAGGTGCATGAGTTCTTATGGAAATCTAGAAGCAAAAATTATGAATATGTGATGCAGGTGCAAAAAAATTAGTGTGAGACAAACAAGAGGATATGATGGGGGAGGGGTGGTGTGGCTAATGCCAGCAAAGTGTACCTAATTGCAATGTTATATTTATAGTCATGTAGAATATTTGACAGCCGCGATTATAGTCATAATGGAAGACAGCAAGTTTAATTCTAATTTTAAACACAAAACTTGCATCATGTTTTTTTTTTTTTCTGAGTTGCACTAATGAAATATGACCATCAGTCAGAAATCATGTACCTTCGGCTGCTCCCTGGTCACCACATTGGTAATTTGGCAGATGATACAACCCTCCATAGTAATCAGGGCTTATGTCCCCCACTGGAATCAAACCAGGGGCCTTTCGCTTTTAAGGCAAATGAGTAAACCACTACACTACAGGGACACTATCAGTCAGATATCATACTGGAAACAAAACAATTTTTGGACAATTAAAAAATCATTATGTAGTTATTATGTAGTTTCTTGTGATTTTGTAGGAACACCAACTTCATTCATCTGATTGATCAGGAGTGGAGCTACTTTCAAGATTTAGTCTGATTACGATTTTTATACTGGAACACAAAGAAGCCCAAAGATGGACGGATATCTCGCTAATCTTGCTTTGTGGTACAACTTCTTGATCTCTGCCAGTCATTGCACGTGATGGGTTGCCTACATGTGCTCGCCAACAGAACGTTCAGTCGGTGTTTGTGTGTCAGTGCAGTGGTGCAGATCAAAGAGAAAGCATAAGAGAAAAGTTTGAGCTGACAGGGAGATTTTTAAAAGTAGTAAGCCTTTGAGGAATGTGTTGTTAAATGTTGGGGAATTAAAGATATATTCATGGCAAAGGGGGAAAAAAGTGTTGTTTAGGAAAGAAGGGGACATGCTGTAGTATGAATGGCAGTGGCAGTGAAAGTAAAGACCTCTATACACTTTTACATGCAAGCCAAGCCAGGCAGACCTGCAATTAATCCAGCCGCTCTAGCCCCCTTAAGGTACATACACACCGAACGCGAATCGTGCGGCGGGTGCGGCCGGTTTCAATGTCAAGTCAATGTAAACACGTGGCGAGAGGTCCTGCGGCGTGATTTGAGCGGCCAGCGCGGCGCGTTTCGCGAGCGGCGGCGCGTTTCAGGTGGCGCATTTCAGGCGGCACATTTCAGGCGGCGCGGCAGGGGTGGTGCGGCGAGAATCGGCCGCGCGGTGAAAATTATGCCGTGCGGCGCGAATTTTCCAAAGTTGAAAAATCTGAACTTTGGCGAATATTCGCGTCGTGTCGACCAATCAGGAACTGCGCTTTGGTAGTGACATGTTGAGGATGTGATCAGCGGGTGGAGTCCTGGAATAGAGCGCCTGCAGTTGGTGTCCTGTCGCGTAATCTGCGGACCAATGCGGGACAGCAAGTCGTCAAACTGGGCCACAGAGAGACGGGAGTACCGCTGAAAGTGGCCATCATCCAGACACAGCTCCTGGAATAGATGGTGAAACTCACTGTACTGGGAGCGTCTCTGAATGATATCGTGAATCCAGACACGGCGACGTGCTTGCCGGCCCCTTTGTAGAGCTGTCCAAAACAATTAATTCCAAACTACTCTCTCAACATCATCCATGGCTTCCATAATGTAGCAATGAGGCCGATAGGTTGGCGGTAGCTCCTCCCACACGCGAATTCGCCTGACGCAAATGAACACACTTTTGGACACACGAATAGGGGCGAATTGGCCGCGCGGCCAAACAGAGGCGGCGGAGGTGAATTGGCCGCGCGAATCACGTTCGGTGTGAATGTACCTTACTCTGTAATAGACGAACTGCATCATTTCTTCAAAATAAAAGCATTGATTCTCCACTGGTAAGTTTGACCAACAGTAACTTAATAAAGCTCTGACATGGCTGAAAAATCTGCCACAGAAATGACAGTGGTCCTGAGAGCTGCACGCGGACCGGCTTTGGAGTCCCCCCCCGGCGCCCCCCCCCCCCCGCCCCCCCCCCGCGCT
>VUQH01003205.1:3900-21929 GCA_015106775.1 Etroplus canarensis
TTGTTTGGCATTTAAACAGTTATTCAGGTTACAGTGGATGGAATGTTGCATTGTTCTTGCAGTGGAGCAACCGCCCGCCCACCCAACCACCCCACTGTGCCACGACTCCCACTCCCTACACACACAACTTCAGTCCTCATTGCCTCATGCCACGGGTACGGTTATTATCAGTGACCAAAGTCCACATATTTTGATGACGTTCATCAGACACCTGCAGATAAAGTTATCTGAGGCCGTGAAGATCCTTGTAAGCAGGTTTTCACGTCTCGTTGAGCCTCATTGTTTTCCATGCCTGAGTGTGTGCGTGGCCACACCCGGAAAGAGCAAAGCTTGTGTTCAGAGTTGAGCTCTGTTTTGTTAGGTTCCCTGTGGGCCTAATGCTGTGCAAGCAGTACAGTATGCACATAGCAGTGGCCCGTGAGGGAGGGAGGTTTAAACGCTGCGACCGGTTCAGTCAGAGGACACATTTGCATATAAAGCACAGGTGTGCTTGGCACAAACTCAAATATAGTAATCGGGTGAATTAGCTGGATTTGAACTGTCCACTACACAACCTACCAAAGCAGCATGTCTGCCAGTCCTCCACATCTACCTGTGCTGTCCTGGAAAACAGGAAGACAGCAACCTGTCAAATTAGGTACTCATGAGCACTGAAGTGGACCTAAATGGCTTTTAAATGATGTTGCATTGACTTATTTATTCATGCAAAAAGGCTGCGCATCATTTAAGATTTAAAGACAAAGAAGAAAGAGGAAACTGATCCAGGAGCAGTCCTGGAGTTGGGTTAAGCGTGTAGGCTACATTCTCTGAGAGAGCAGAAACAGGTTAGGGTCTAACCAGAAACCAGAACACATGATGTAGCCTTTGAAAATGATTTGATTTGAGGATTAACTGTGCAACTGTTGCACTATGTGGACAAAAGTATTCCGTCCCCATGAAAAGGTGTATAAAATCAAGTGCTCAGCCATGCAGTCTGCCTTCACAAATATTTGTGAAAGAATGGGTCGTTCTAAAGAGCTCACTGAATTCCAGCTCGGTGCAGTTGTAACAGGTCATTTTGTGGCATTTTTTTCCTCCCTAGATATTCCACGATCAGCTGCAAGCAGTATAACTGGAAAGTTCCAAGCCCGCTCTGCCATAAACATCCGCACAAACACTGTGCGTCAGGAGCTTCATGGCACGGGTTTCCATGGCTGAGCAGCTGCAAGCACAGTGCCAAGGGCTGGGTGGAGTGGCGTAAAGCGTGTTAGCACTGGACTCTGCAGCAGTGGAAATGTGTTCTGCCGAGTGACAAATCAAGCGTCTCTGTCTGGCGGTCTGATGGACGAGTCTGTGTTTGGCGAATGCCAAGAGAACGTTACCTGCCAGACTGCACCACTGTAAAGTGTGGTGGAGGAGGGATAATGCTATGGGCTTATTTTTCAGGGGTTGGCCTGCCCCCCTTAGTTCCATTGAAAGGAAAATTTAACGCTTTAGCTTACCAAGACATTTTGAACAATTCCTCCCTTTTCTGTTCCAGCTTGATTGTACTCCTGGTTCATAAAGCAAGCCTCATAAGCACATGGTTTGAGGAGTTTGTTCTGGAAGAACTTGCCTGGCCCATGCAGAGCCCTGACTTCAGCCTCATCCAGCACCTTTAGGATGAATTACAGATTGTGAGCCAGGCTCTCTCATCCTACGTGACAAAAGCTCTTCTGGAATGAATGGGCCAAAACTCCACAATCTTGTGGAAACCCTTCCCAGAAGAGTGGAAGCTGTTATTGCTGCAAGGGCCAACTACATACTAATGATGCCATAAAAGCTCCTGTGGGAGTAATGTGAAGGTGGCTCAATACTTTTGTACATATGGTGAATACTAATTTGTTTGCTCAAGTATTTGAAGGGTTTTTTTTTTTAAATAAAGTGGTCAGATAGCTTCAGTTCTTATCAGCTAACACACAAAAATGCAGATGTTCAACCTTTAGTCACACTGCTTCCTTATCTGTGCATTTTAAATAAAGGAATTCCAGTCCTAGTCCTGCTATATTCAATAATGGAGCTCTCAGAGTTGCAGTAAGATTTACCTACCCTCCGTGTTTTCCACTGCAGCTCGGTAATAAGATACTGTGTGTGTTGGATTTCTAATACAGCTCTGAACTCGGTGCTGTCATGTCACCCAGTCTGAGCGCCTCGTGACTGTGCAGTTATCTTAAAGGTCGTGTCGTCCAGCTTTCTGTAATCTGTTGTCTTTTGGCACAGGGAACACTGTTAGCAACCTGATTATGATTCTGCCTCCCATCTACGGGGCCATCCAGACGTTCCGTGACGGCCTTGAGTCCCGTTACATCTGCTCTTTCCTCGGACTGGCAGGTCAGTGCTCTGGCTCCACGCCAGTGAAGGTGGTGGATGCGGGGCCTTGGCTGTAACAGTTATTGGCAGTAGTGGCGCAGTATTTACGACTAATGCCTCCGGTCGAATGTCCTCACTTTGAATGTATGTGTGTTTGTCTGTCCCCCCCCCCAGCTGTCGGTGTTGGTTCCTGGTGCTTCCACATGACGCTGCTGTATGAGATGCAGGTGGGACACAAACATGAACACGCCAGCAAAACGCACGCATGAATTAGACTCACAAACATTTGCTGCTTCCTGTAATGCTAAATTCTACAGCAGTGTAATTATGTGTGTTTCTTGTCCTCTGCAGTTACTGGACGAGTTGCCTATGATTTACAGTACTTGCGTCTTTGTCTACTGTATGTAAGTGTAAAAGCCTTTTTGGGTTTACTGTTAAAGCACTCAAGAATGGTGATACCTGGGAGCAAATCCAATGTGGCTGTAAAATGAGCCAGGGACGCACTGACTGATAACTCGGTTCTTTTCAAGGAAGTGCAGCACCCCATCTGTAGTTGTGCATGTTTAAATAAATTGATTAAAAACTGGAATTCTCTAGCTTTCACTTCAGCTTATTGTTTGCGCTTTGTCCTTTGTGTTATCGAGCTAAAAATAAAAGATATCTCTTTGCAGATATGAGTGCTTCAAGCAAGAGAACACCATCGGCTTCTTTCCTATTGTAGTATTATTATTCTTCAGTGTCTCAGTCACTGTGGTGAGTATACACATTTACATTTACAACAGCAATTCCAAAAATGTTGGTATTGCTGTGTAAAATGCAAATAAAAAAACACAGTGCAATAATTTGCAAATCTCATAAACTGATAGTTTATTCACAAAAGAGCATAGAAAACATATCAAATGTTGAAAGTGAGACATTTTACTATTTCATGAAAAATACTAGCTTATATTTTGATGGCAGCAACACATCTCAAAAAAGTTGGAACAAAGACAAAAAAAAAGGCTGGAAATGTAAGTGGTACTAAAAAGGAACAGCTGGAAGAACATGTGGCAACTTACGAAGTTAATTGGCAACAGGCCAGTAATGTGATTGGGTATAAAAGGAGTACCTTAGAGGGGCGGAGTCTCTCAGAAGTAAAGATGGACAGAGGTTCAGCAGTCTGTGAGTAAACATGTCCAGAAATCATTGTCTGTGTCCACAGTCGGCCGTGCCATCCACAAATGCAGGTTAAAGCGCTATCATGCAAAGAAGAAGCCATACGTGAGCATGGCAGCTGCTGTCTCCTGTGAGCCAAAGCTCCTTTAAAATGGACTGAGGCAAAGTGGGAGACTGTTCTGTGGTCAGATGAATTGAAATTTGAATTTTTTTTGGAATCCATGGACACCACGTCCTCTGGACTAAAGAGAAGCGGGACCATCTGACTTATTATCGGTGCTCAGTTGAAAGCCTGCATCTCTAATGGTATGGGGGTGCATTAGTGCCTACCGTACTGACAGCTTTCACATCTGGAAAGGCACCATCAATGCTGAAATGTGTACACAGGCTTTACAGCAACATATGCTCCCCTCTAGATGACGTCTTTTTCAGGGAAGGCCTTGCATATTTCAGCAAGACGATGCTAAACCACATACTGCAGCTATTTAAACGGCACAGCTTCATAGTAGAAGAGTCCAGGTGCTGGACTGACCTGCCTGCAGTCCAGACCTCTCACCAACTGAAACACAAAATACCACAAAGACGACCCAGGACTGTTGAGCGACTTTGTCAGACAAGAATGGGACAACATTCCTCTCCCAAAGGTCCAGCAGCTGGTCTCCTCAGTTCCCAGATGTTTACAGACTGTAGTTAAAAGAAGAGGGGACGCTACTCTGTGGGAAACATGGACCTGTCCCAACTTTTATGAGACGTGTTGCTGCCATCAAAGTCTAGATGAGCTAGTGTTTTCATGAAACAGTAGAATGTCTCACTTTAACATTTGACATGTTTTCTATGTTCTTTTCTGAATAAAATGTATTGCCCCCGTAGTGTAGTGGTTCACACATTTGCCTCACAAACAAAAGGTCCCCAGTTCGATTCCAGGTAGGGACACAAGCCCCTCTCACTGTTGCATAAGGAAGGGTATGTGGCATAAAACCTCTGCCAAATTACCAGTGCAGGTTAATCTGCTGTGGCGACCCCTTGGGGAGAAAATGGGGCGGGGCAGCTGAAGGTTCATATTTTCCTGAATAAAAGATTGATTAATGAGATTTGCAAATCATTGCGCTGTGTTTTTATTTACATTTCATGCAGTGCCTCAACCTTTTTTGGAACTGGGGTTGTACTTTGAACCATCTCATGACGAATGCAGATCAGCCCTCATGTCCCTGTTGACGGGTTCTTGTATGTATGCTGTGCAGGTCTACTTGCAGTGGAAGGAGCCGGTGTTTCACCAGGTAAGGGAGTGCTCTGCATCACGTTCACCTGGCTCGTGTTGCTCATTGTTTGCTATTAGGGCTCAGTGTGCCTTAGGTCTTCTTTAGCGTGTGTAAACACTGGGCTTGCCAGCACAGCATGCAAACTTGGCTTTGGCGCACGCTGACTTCCAAATGTATAGCTGCTCTTCATGTCAGAGCGGAGAAAACTGAGGCGTAGCGCTTTAAAACAAACTGATACTAAGCCCCCCCAAACCGAGCTGAAGCTTGAGCGTTTGTTGCCAGGAAGAGTTCGTCAATTCTGATAGACCATTAAAGATAAGCACAAGCACGTCTGTTAGACCCGCTGTTTGCCTGTACCTGTTAGTCTCACATTGTGTGTTGTATTACAACAGTAAGGACAGTGTGACAAAGTGGTCTTTGTTGGTCTTTGAACCTGAATGTGTTCAGTAATCACATTGCTCTGTAGTGGTAGTGATAACACTGACCCTGTTCTAACACAGGCGCAGTTTATGAGAAAGCTGTGATGTCATTTTAGATGACACTTGTGTGCAGTTCAGCCAGGGAAACTTTGTTTTATTGTCAAGCTTAGGAGAGAATTTTAAAACAATTGTACTTCATTTCTTAGCTATGACAGTTAAACTGCACGCATACAGTTCGGTGCAACCGATTTGACAAAAAAATTGCATTAATTATTTAGGGATTACAGTCATTTTTGCATAGTCCCCTGTCAGATTTTCGAAAGTAATAAGACAAACTCGTCTCGTCTCGTCGTCTACCGCTTTTCGCGGGGGCAGCAGTTGGAGCAGAGAAGCCCAGACTTTCCTCTCCCCAGCTACCTCCTCCAGCTCTTCAGGGGGGACACCCAGGCGCTCCCAGGCCAGCTGGGAGACATAGTCTGTCCAGCGTGTCCTGGGTCTTCCCTGGGGTCTCCTCCCAGAGGGACGTGCCCAAAACGCCTCCAATGAGAGACGTCCAGGGGGCATCCTGATCAGATGCCCGAACCACCTCAACTGGCTCCTTTCGATGTGGAGGAGCAGCGGCTCTACTCTGAGCCCCTCCCGAATATGACTTAAATAGAGCGATTGATCTTAATACCTGGATGAACTATAGAACCCATGACCATCACCAAACGCTGTTTCCGCCACTTGGGGGCAAATGCATGTGAAAGCACCACTTTTCCCATCTTCATTATTTAGAATTTTCAAAAATCCTTATTTTTTTTGCTTCACCATTTTGGATTTTTTTGTGTATGTGTAATAAAAAGGCAGGCTGTTCCAGAAAGATCAGTCTGTGTCGCTGAATGTTCATTACTTTTTCATCCCATTTGTGGCTTAGTGAGAGGGCAGAGCTACAGCTAAACCAAGCTGTGCTATCATTACTCACAGTGTAAGGCTTGCTTGCAGCTGAGCAGTTTAAATTCAGTTTGAGCTCTGCTGACTCAGGGAATTTGTAAATATAAGTAAGAGATTAGATCTGTATCTACATGCATGGTCTTGCTCTGTTTCAAACGCAAACACCCGTCTCTTTTTCCAGGTCATGTACGGTGTGCTAGTAGCTTGCCTAGTCATGCGTTCTATCTTCATTGTTACATGGTAAGTTTGCCAAAAGGTCCATTAAAAGTAGAAACATAAAATATCAAAGGAAGTGTTCATTAATACTCCGTATGTTTAATTTCCAGGGTGTACCCATGGCTCAGGCCGCTGTTTTACACCTCCTTAGGTATCTTTTTGTTGGGGTTCCTTCTGTGGAACATTGACAATATCTTCTGTGACTCGTTAAGGTGAGCAGTGGAAGTGGAAGAAGGCTTGGGTTTATATTATCATGTATGAATCTACTCAGTCACTTATCCTCCATTGTACAAAAGCAAAATTGTTCAGTTCAAAGTCACCAGCTGTTAATTTGACTGTTTATCCAAAAACAACATTCTGTGTATCAGTTCGTTTCGCTCCTTGAGACAGTTATGTCTTAAATGTTTGTTTTGTTATTAACTTGAGTCGCTGGGTCAACACGCTTTTCTTTTTTTTTTTTTTTTTTTTTTGGAATCCCAGAGCCAGTAGGCAAACACTGCCCCCTGGTGTCGGAGTGGTGACACAGTTCCACGCCTGGTGGCACATCTTCACAGGTCTGGGATCCTACCTGCACATACTTTTCAGGTGAGCTTCTGTCACAGGAGATCAGGGCTGTAGGGAGGTTTATTGTCCACATACATTGAAATCAAGTGTTTGTGTTCTCTTAGCTTGCAGATCAGATCAACCTACCTCAAATACAGGCCAAAAGTAAAGGTACGTGTCGCTCTTTGTCCTCAGGGTACTGTTGATTCTGTGATGTCACTTGTTTGGATTATTTGTTACCTAACTGTGGGGCTGGGCGATAAAACGTTAAAGATAATTAACGCAAAATGACTTGATTGAAATGTAAAATGTCGAGAGAACCCATGCCGTCCATGTTTTGACAGGCAACACAAAAAGCCACCCGACCCAGTCGCGTGGCAGAAAAAGCGTTACAGCCACGTCACGTTAGGCTGAGTGTAGGCTTAGCAGCTGGCAGCAGCACGCGTGCTAATGTTTGGGCTGCTGCCCTGAATGCCAGTATATCAGCTGTTGGAGAGGTCAAAGAGAAAACCGTCTTCTTTTTCTTCTTTTGGCTGCTCCTCTTTGGAGTAACCACAGCAGAACATCTGCCTCCCTGCATCCTCTTCCCTCACACCAACCCTCTGCATGTCCTCCTTCACTAAATCCATCAGCCTTCTCTGCGGTCTTCTCCTCTTCTCCTCCTGCCTGGCAGCTCCATCTTCAGCATTCTTTGTCCAATATGTCCACTATCCCTCCTCTGAACATGTCCAAACCATCTCAGCCTGAGCTGTCCCTCTGATGGACTCATTTCTAATCCTGTCCATCCTGGTCACCGCCAGCAAAAATGTCAGATTCTTCAGGTCTGCCACCTCCAGCTCTGCCTCCTGTCTTTTTGTCAGTCTCGCTGTCTCCAAATCATACATCATACAGTAGCAGGTCTCACTACGGTCTCTTAAACCTTCCTTTTCCCTCTTGCTGCTATCCTTCTGTCACAAAGCAGGATAGAGGGGAAAACGACGATAGAAAACGTTAACAAAAACTCGGGGCAGCGTTACCGGAGACACCACAGCAGACGCAGCCTGAGGCTCAAAAGACGACTCCGAGGAGTTCAGTAGTGTGGAGATATTTTGGCTATTTTAAATTCTGAAAAGAAGCAGAGCAACATGCACTGCAAACTGCGTCGCAAAGCGTGTTCCCTCAAAGATGCTGATACCACTAATCTCTATTACTGTCTGAAGCAGCGCCATCTTTTAGAGCATGCACAATGAAAGTGCCTGTGCCCCCCACAAAAATCAACCAGTGTGAACAACCAAACCACAGTGCCCACTCTCTCCAGCGCCACGCCTGGAAAACAGGCACAGTGGTCTACTTTATTGTGAACGACATGATGTCAGTAAGCACAGTGGAAGAAGTAAGTGCCCCTCGTTAGCATCCCTCTTAGAGTGCAGAGAGACCGCTAAAGGAGCTGCAAAGTGAGTCATGTTTCACTACCACATCGGACTTGTGGTCCAGTCACACACCTGGACCATATGAGCCTCACTGCCCACTTCACTGGAATTTAAAGAACAAACGTCTTCAAACTGCCGACTTTCCTGAAGAGCAAACAAGTGAAATCCAGACTTTAGACTGACAGAAACATGCTGATCCTGGAGACTGAATTTGTACTAAGGATATATACACAATGTTTTTGTCTAATTCTTTTGTATAAACTGACATTACTTTAAATTGTTTGGAAACAAAGGAAAGGATACAATATAAAGGGTAGATTAAAAAAAATATCTATACCTATTTTATAGGTAATTTTCTTTGGAACTGACCAAAGACTTTACTTTTTATCTTGTAAAACTTGAAAGATTGAAAATTTTAGTATTGAGATTTTATTTTAGTTGAAGTGGACCAACAGCTTTAATGTTCTCCTGTAACGTTCAAAGCTTTTGACTGGTCAGAATTAAGATTTTAGTTTATTATGCATTATTTATTTGAAATGCTGTTGTATACCGTTGTACGGTACATGTGTCATTTTCAGCTTCTGACACACAATAAATGATACTCAAACCAAAATCAACCGTCCAAAGCAACGGACAGAGCACAAGAGAGGTGAAGAAGAGAGTGCAGGCAGGGTGGAGTGGGTGGAGGCGAGTGTCAGGGGTGCTTTGTGACAGAAGGATAGCAGCAAGAGTGAAAGGGAAGGTTTACAAGACAGTAGTGAGACCTGCTATGATGTATGGTCTGACAAAAAGACAGGAGGCAGAGCTGAAGATGTTGAGGTTTTCCCTGGGAGTGACCAGGATGGACGGGATTAGAAATGAGTCCATCAGAGGGACATCTCATGGCTGAGATGGTTTGGACATGTTCAGAGGAGGGATAGTGGACATATTGGACAACGGAAGTTGAAGATGGTGAGGATGCTGGGATAGGGTGAGATGGAGGCCTGCTGTGGCGACCTCTAATGGGAGCAGCCAAAAGAAGAAGAAGAACATATCTTCACATCTCCCTTATTTGTAGAAAACCTGATGGAAAGAATGATTTGATTTATACTGTGCTGTCTATCGATGTCAGCTGATATGAAAAAAAAAAGATCATGATAAGAATTTTTCCACATCGCCCAGCCCTGTCCAGCCGCTGACCTGTCGCTGTGTCTTCACCTGCAGTTTCTGTGTGGAGTCTGGCCCACGTTGCACGTCGAACCACCGAAGACGAGCTGAAGTGAAGGGATCAAATGAAGGATGGTGACTGCCAAGTTCAGACATCGTCGGCAGCGGGACCTGCTAGTGTCACCCTGCAGCCGCAGGGGGGCCGAGCCTGGGGGGCAGGTGGACACCGTGGCACCACCCCAGGGACCCTTCGGTTCTGCACTGTGGGGATTTACTAAGTAAAGTATAGCACTGAGATCAGTTCTAAGAAATGGATTTTCTTTTAATCATTATAATTTATTAGTCTAGCTTTTGTGTAAATTTTATTGGAGTGTAGTTATTTTTATTTGCTTATTAATTTTTAGTGCAGTGAATGAGTGATCTGCTGAAGTAACTAATGCTGAAGGGGTTTGGGATAGTTTAGGAAGTGGGGGGGGGGGAACAGAAGTCACATTGCTTTGTATGCTCAGTCCCGTGAATATTTAAATCTCAGCGTAAATACATTTAAATAGCTCCCTGTTAGTACCAGGCATAGATAAGTACAAGTACTTACAACGCATCCTGTCCCATATTGTATTTGGGATGTGCTTACTGCAGATGGAGCAACCGCCAGCTGTAGCTCAGCTGTCTTTAATTTAAAAACATGCCATAACTGGAATTGTTGCCTTTTATTTGAAGCACAGGGTTTTGTTGCCAAAGTTGCACTGGGATTTGTAAAACACACGCGTAATGTGTGAGATATGCTCTAAACAAGGAAGAAATTTAGCATTATAACAACAACAAAAAAAAAATTGTGTTCAAATGTTCCCAGGTTTATAAAGTTGAGCTAATATCTACATCCAAAAGGCTTCCACAGCCACTAAAGTGATACTAGTTTGTGCTCTGCGGAGGGCTAAAACTTCACAGCCACCTTTCCAGCCCACAGACGGTGGGTGGGTGTAGTGGAATCCCAGCGAGCCTCCCTGTTGATGTTGAGAAACACCTTTCTGTGGAAATTGGCGTAAAAACTATGCCGGGATGTCACTAAGAGTTGCGTGTCTCGAGTCTAAATGTTGACCGTGAAGCCGAGGCACTTTAATTGTTAGTGGATGAAAGGACCAAGCGAATGAGTGGAGCACGTCTGAGTGTCTTCATGAAGACCCAGACGCAGCCAGACCCCCTCTGTATCCCCTGTCGTTGTAAAGTGACTTGAGTGCCCACGATAATTCAGAAGAAAAGTTTTAAAATCCCTTCTTATTACAGGTACGTAACACTTTAACATTTTAGTAAAACCGCTTTATTTATTAGACTTTTTTTTTCTATTTTATATGAAGGTGAAAAGGTAAATGGCACATAATGCATCTGTGAACACTTAAGGGAAGAATACCTCTGTGAAAGCAGTTTGTGATACAACCACTAGGTGGCTGTAGATTTCCAGCTTATTCCAGACATTGCCAAGCATGTCATCATGCATTGAAGAACTCCTACCTACCTGCTGTGGATCCCGCTCTCAGCGCTGGAGTTGTGTGGCGACATGAAGGGCTTTTTCTTTTGTTACTGTGAAACGGTGGAGGTGTACGTCAAACTGGAAGATGCACAACGTTGTCGCGTTGAGATTTGTTTTGTTTGTTTGTTGTTGTTTTTTTTTGTTATTGGTGTGGCCTCCTGAACTGCTGTGCGCTGCTTCCTGAGGCGGCATGTTGTGCATTCAGTTTTCACGATGGATAAATGTTGTGTCACGAACTCATGCGCAGACCCAGCCTAACAAAGAACATTCATAAGCACAACATATGAAACATGAAGTATTAGCGTTGTCCAAACGTGTGTGTGTGTGTGTGTGTGTGTGGAAGCTTCACTGTACGCCATATCTCACTGTTCGTCTGTACAGGGGAGCAGCTGTCAAAGAGGGTGCCTTATTGTGTTCCTTGCAGTGTACTCCAAGTTGCCTTGATGTTTGTGATGAACCATTCAGTTGGTGTTCTGCCGTGCGCCCTCCCCCTGACCATTCGCGAGTAAACGCATCAGGAGGACAAACAGCTTCTACTGCAAAGTCTGTGCCTAATTTTTTTTGGCCTCCCATGTGTTTCATGTGTCCACCAGCTTCGTTACAGTTCGCTCTCATGATGTTCACAGTAGCTATGAGGTGATGCTCGTGTTGGGGCCAGAAGAGCAAATTCTGCCAACAGTTTTTGTTGAACTTTGATCATATGCCAGTCTTTTATGATGTTCTGTATTGTCAAATTCCAAAAAAAAAAAAAAGTGTCAAACTTCCATTACAATATACAATACAAACCATGAGTTTTGTGTGTCATTTTTATGATGGGAACGTAGGTCGAGTGATGCAACCTGAAGGTGAAGCAACAGTTTTCTAGCTGTGGTGGTGGGGGGTGGGAACGTGCACACACACACGGACGCTGACGTGGGTTATGAAATGCGCTGCAGGAGTTTGTGTTTTTGCTTGCTTGTTGGCAGGATTACACAACAAGTAACGAGCGACATTTCAGCCTGAGCTGGTCAAACTGTTGTCACAAAGTGGTGCGCGTAATGCACAGTTAAACGTCAAAAATGAAAACAAGATTAAAAATGTCGACCTCCAGCTTGCAGGGTAAAGCGTAGGAACGCAGTTTGCATATGAATATTAAATAGGCCAGGGGTTGGCAACCTCTATAGCCCTTCTGCTCTAACTGAGGACTCAGAACATTTTTATTCTCACTTTAGTGGATGGCACTGGGAGCAGTCAGGGGTTTGGTGTCTTGCCCAGGGACGCTTTGGCACGTAGACTGGTGTAGCCAGGGATTGAACCACCGGCCTCATGGCCATAGAGGAGGAGCTGCCCCAGCTGTTGACCCAAAGCTGTTTGCTACATGTTTGCTGTATTTAGCTTAATTTTTTCTTTGTATCAGAAGAATTTCCCAGCTTTAGGATAAATAATGTAGGTGACACAGCATATTAAGTATGAATGAGCCTGTTAACATTAATGATGTAATATAAATCTTGCCTCATTACTATAAAAGGGGGAGTTGCAGCCAGAGCTCAACACACTCTTTTTTTCCCATAGATATATATACACACACACACTCTGTAAGATGCAGCTGAGTGATAACAGAGCTGCAAGAGAACAAGGCAGCCCATTACAGGCGCCAAGGAGCACCGTGGGGGTTCGGTGCCTTGCTTGGGGGTGCCTCGGCAGTGCTGCCCCAGCCTCCAGAGGCGACACATCAGCAGCCGTCTGGTTCTCAGCCAGTCGCCGTCAGACTGAGCCACTGTCACCTGTTCATTACGTGTTTTTTGTTGCATATATGGAATGAAAGAACTGTAACGACTGAAACTGTTATTTTTTTTTTTTTTGCTAATTTTATTGCCAACAGAACAATTCAGTGAGTGAGCGTGTGCAGGCCTGCTTTGAAGCAGAGGGGTTATGAAGCTCTGCAGGCCACTTTGAGGCCTACCTCAGTTTTTGCAAACGATTCAAATTAGAAGGAGCCCACTTTATAATATATATATTTTTAAACAGTAACCTAATAGCTTTAAATATAGTAAAAGTAAACCAAAAAAATATGAAAGCTTCATTTTTATTTTGACAGAAGTCCAGCAGTAGACCGCAGCATTGGTGGGATGCATCCATAGCCAGGTGGACTTAAATCTGGTAATTTTGTATCTGCATCCAAGCTAGTCACTGCAGCTGAGGTTCAGCAAAATTAAGAGGCTGTTTTCATGTTTAATTTGTTTGGTTTTTTTTTTGTCAGAGCTATGGGGAGCCGCTGAGATGCTCCAAACCTACTGTTTCCAGATGCCTGATATAGACAGGGGCATGTCTACAGGGGTGGCATGGGGTGGCACTGGATCCTTATGATTCACCCTTCCACCAGTGCCACTGGACCCTACAATACCCAACACCATTGCATGAGAGCATGGATAGGGGGAGTTGGAATGTAAATTACTGCACTTAATTGAGTACTTTACTTAAATACAAGTTTGATGTATTTGTACTTTAAGTATTTCTATGCTGTGCTGCTTTCTATTTCTACTATTTTGGAAACAAATACTGTCATTTCTACTCCAAACCATTTACTTTAACGGTTTAGTGACCAGATAAATTGCATTATCAGGCTAAATATGTCCCCATAGAATAAAATAGACTAGTTGCTTTATTGTCATTCTAAACATACACCCATTAGCGCACATTTGGAATGAAATTTCTGTGCACTGACTCGCCGCCGCGCTGATACATATAAATATAGTCATATATTGAAAAGGAACCTAAGATATCTATATACGCCCAAAAAATATGTCTGGAAAATATTTGTAACAACTATACAGGGTAAAAGAAAATAAATATATTGCACAGCAATGTAGCAGCAAGGATCAAACTAGGATATAAACACACATGATCCTATAATGTATGTAATCCTGAGCATAATTATTGATTACATAATCTGTACACTCGTGAGCTGCTTCAGCTGTAGGATTAAGCTCTTGTGCAGCGCCACTTTTCACACGACACAGGGCTGTAGTTGTGCCCTATTTTCAATACTGACTTTATGTCTGATTAAATGTCGTGACTTCGTGTCGGCCCCCGGCCTTGTTCTTTAAAAATCCTTAAAACGCCCCTGGAAACTGAAAATAGGCCAGCGGAGACTGAAATGCATGACCAAACGTCGCATTTTCATGCAGCCCATTCCTCAAACAGCACAATTTAGTCTGTGCATAAGCTGAGGGAACTTTTCATGAGGAAGTAAAGTTGTCGTCATGCATCAGAAGTCATAAACGTTACGGAAGGCTGGGTCTGTAATAATAAAGATGGATGTGACAAAGCTCAAAAGGCTGAGGCAACGATTTGCCTGTTTTAGTCACCGAGTTCTTTATTAGTTGCTCAAGTCAGTTCTGAGGAAATGTTCAGAGGTTCTAGAGAATAACACAGGTGTGTGTCTGTGTTTGTGTGTGATGGGGTTTTAACATGACAAAAACACTTCGGTCATGTGTCCCACATGTGTCATAATGATAGAAATGCTGACTTAAAACTCTGAATGAAGTGTCTGAACTGTGAGTGTAGAAATCCTTTACTTTTACCATATGATGAGTGCTTAATGAGGTCCCCACAGCAGCAGTGTGTCCACTCTGTGGTGAGGAGTTTCACTTAAAAAAACACAGACACATACTATATGTTAGTGTGACACATGGTGAGGATTTGGTGCCATACACAGTACTGTGCAGAAGTCTCGAGCCACCCCTCATTTCATTCCTGCACCTTTTTTAAAAGCGGCCTTTAGCAGTGGCTCTCTGGTCTTTCTGCAGGTCTTTCAAAGTTTGTCTTTGGACACTGGCTGCTTCTTCGCTCGTTTTCAGACTGTTTTCAGGGGATTGATTTGTTTGTTTCTTTGTTAAGCCACTTAACACTGAGCTATGAATCATTCAGTCATTAAAAAGGCTCCTAACACAAGGGACAAACCGGTGCTGTGTCTACACATAACAGACAACTTAGCAAAGAATCAATTTTAAATTGTACATTTTGGCACTTTGTTACAAGTAATTTGTTGCAAAAGAAACAAAAGACCAAAAAAAAAAACCATAATTTGTTCCAGTTTCTTTAGCTGAATCTATGGAAAATGCCAAAGATAAGACAGTTTGACAGGCATAAAATAATATTTTTTGCACCAGCAAGGTGATTCCCAAGGAGCTCATAGAAAAACTAGACATATGCCAGCATGGTGCGCAGTGTTTCCTCAAAAGGTGTGAGGAAACTGGACAAGTGGAGGATGAAAGAAGCAGCAGCCCTAAAATAAAACTGTCTGGAGCAGATGAACAGTACCTGAAAGTCATGTCCTTAAGATACAGGAAAGAGTCCAGAGAAATGTATCTAGTCCTTCAGCTGATCCATCTACTGTTCACTGAAACCTCATCAGAAATGGTCTCAATGGAAGGGTGGCTGTCAAGAAGAATGGAAAAGGCTGAGGTACTATGCCATATCGCATAGGAACTGGACTGAAAATCAGTAGCAGCAGGTCTTATGAAGTGATAAATCCAAATTTGACATTTTTGGTTCAAATGGTATTCAATATGTACAGAGAGGGTCAAGAGGTACAACAGCGAATGTCTATAGCCATCTGTAAAACACGGTGGAGGCTCTGTCATGCTTTGGGGCTTACAGCAAGTGGTGTTGGGGATCTTGCCAAAATTGATGGAATTATGAATGCAAAAAAGTATTTCAGATTTTGATCCAGTCATGCAATACAATTTGGAGAACATCTGATTGGCAGAGGCTTCATTTTTCAGCATGACAATAATCCCAAACACACTGCCAAAGCAGTAAAATCCTACATAGATAGAAAAACAGACAATGGAACACTATCAGCCATGGATTGGCCTCCCAGAGCCCAGACCTCAACATTACTGAAGCAGTGTGAGATCATGTTGACAGAGAAAGAACAAAAGGCAGCCAACATCCAAAGAAGAACTTGGGAATGCCCTTCAAGAAGCCTGGAGAACTATTCCTGAAGACTATTTAACCCTCTTGAGTCTCGGGTGTAAGACAGGAAGTTTCAAGTCTTCAGAGTCTCCAGATCTTAAGCTGTCAATCCCCTGAGCTGAAAGTGAGGCGATCGATCCACCTGACAGGTGAATAATATGACAGACTCAGCGATAGTTTCATGGCTTTAATGTTGAGCTCAGACTCATTTACATCAACAAACAGCAGAAAAAGACATTTTACCTTCAGTCCTGAAACCAGCAGGTTTGTCCTCCACAGGACACCATAGATTTTCATTTACTGAGTCAGTATAAACCTGCGATCAGATTCAGCATTACTTTAAATATAAACGATTATAGATCAAACATCAAACGTACAGCTGTTCAGTTAGGTCCCAGAGTAAAAACAACGAAAAAAGCCTGGATCAAACTAACACTCCAGATTAACCCAACAGGGTCCGAATTCAACTAACAGAGACCAGATCAGAAAAACAGGGCCCAGAGTCCAGATTAAATTAAAGGGGTCTAGATTAACCTAAATGAGTCCAAATTCAACTAAAAGTCCAGATCAGACTAACATGGTCCAGATTAACGTACATCCTAAACCCACGGCGTCCTCATCACTGCAGACCAATCTGTCTGATCAAAATCCGACTGTACTCTAACTCCTCCACCTGGCACAGCGACTCCTTCCTGACCCAGAGGGGGCACTCTACCTTTTTCTTGCTAAGAGCCCATGGAGGTGCCAATAATCATCCCAGCAGCTTCACATTCAGCTGCAAACTGCCCACTGAAGCCAACAGAAGCACATCATCTGCAAAAAGAGGAGAACAGATCCGGAGATCACCCAACCCGCCACCCTCCACCCCTTGGCTGCTCCTAGAAATCCTGTCCATAAAGTTACAAACAGAATCAATGACAAAGGGCAGCCCTAGTGAAGTCCAGCACCACCTGGGAAAAAGTCTGACTTACTGCCAGTGATGTGAATCCACAAAAGGACATGTGGACAAATTCCCTCAAATATCCTCAAGAGGCTGAAGATCTGATTCAGTGTTCTACGACCAGGACAGAACCACCACAGTGGACCCCACTGACTCAACAGCTCTAACTGCTGCAGCTCCCATACCTGGTACCACAGCCCTGACAGTGTTAGTTTCATGATCACCTGACCTACATCCAGAGTCCAGATTAAACTAACAGACTCCAGATTACCTAACAAAGTCCAGATCAGAAAAACAGGGCCCAGAGTCCAGATTAATTTTACAGGGTCTGGAGTAACCTAAAGCAGTTCAAATTCAACTAAGAGTCCAGATCAACCTAATAGTGTCCAGATCAGACGAAGAGAGTCCAGATTAACTTAAATCCAGAGTCCAGATTAAACTAAGAGAGTCTAAATTAAACTAACACGGTCCAGATTAACCTACTTGAGTCCAGAGTCCAGACTAAATTTAAAACTTGAAGACAATAATATAAACATTTAGATGATGTGTAAATGTTTTGTATAGAGCATGCTCAGTTCGTTCACACTGATACAAAGTGGAATCACTCTGGTTTCCACACAAACATCAACAATTAAGCTTTAACCAGAATAAACCCCGAATGATGTTAGAATATTACCATATTATATCCTCAGATTATGACCAGATTATTGTCCTATGATTTGGTTATATTTTGGCTGTAATCTGGTCATATTTCTATAACCTGTTATCATTCTGGTTATGATTTGGTTACATCATGATAATAAACTGGTAATATTCTGACTATAATTTGGTTATATTTTGGCTGTAATATTGTGGGCATAATCTGTTAATATTCTAACTATGATTTGGTTACACTATGATGATAATCTGGCAATATTCTATAATTTGGTTATAGTTTGGCTGTAATTTGGTAATACTGTAGCTATAATCTGGTAATGTTCTGGTTATGATTTGGTTACATTATGATGATATTCTGGTAAAGTTGTGGCTATAATCTGGTAATCTTCTGGTTATGATACAGTTACACTATGATGATAATAATTTGGTTATCTTTTGACTGTAATTTGGTAATATTGTAGCTATAATCTGCTAATGTTCTGGTTATGATTCGGTTACATTATGATAATAATCTGGTAAAGTTGTGGTAATACCATCATC
>VUQH01003206.1:0-12013 GCA_015106775.1 Etroplus canarensis
AGATGTTCACTGGGAGTGACCAGGATGGACAGGATTAGAAATGAGTACACCAGAGGGACAGCTCATGTTGAGAAGTTTGGAGACAAAGTCAGAGAGGTAAGGCAGAGGAGGGATAGTGGATATATTGGACAACGGATGTTGAGTATGGAGCTGCCAGGCAGGAGGAGAAGAGGAAGACCACAGAGAAGATTCATGGATGTAGTGAAGGAGGACATGCAGAGGGTTGGTGTGAGGGAAGAGGATGCAAGGGATAGGATGAGATGGAGGCAGATGATCCGCTGTGGCGACCCCTAACGGGAACAGCCGAAAGAAGAAGAAGAAGTGTTTATGCTGGAGTATTGCCTATTTTCCATTTGAAAGGGTTTTCTTCAGAGCAGGAGACGTTATTTCCAAAAAGAGAAATCAACTGAGTCCAAGCACAATGGAAAAAATTATTTAATAAAAATAAATAAAGTCACCATCTCCTCAGTATTCATAAGCACAATCACTGCCCCATCTTTTGAAAACACTGCAGTAGTTTTAAAATCTCATGTCCTATTGGGTTCATTTAAACATTCACTGAAATCATAGTGACTATTCTCACGCTGACACTGTTGCAAGCAGCCATCACAAATAATTGATATGACAACGTTTTCTACCAGCAGGGGGAGGGGGTCTGTGTGCATACGAACCTTTTTTCTAACCATTTCTATGGAAAGCTTCAAGGCTTCATGAGGCTTCATCTGGCCATCAGTAGCTATGAGACTTAGAGCTAGATTGGCCTGGCTTGCTACATTCCAGTAGTGTATGGATGAGACTGCAAGGTTTAAATGCTGCGATAACGAGCAGCAAGAAACAGGTGAGCCGCTACCACTTTTCCCCAGTCACACCCACATCTGGAACTAGAACACATAATAAATAAGGCCTAACCCACATCCCCAAGACAGAGGGAGAGAGAAAAGAGGAGAAGGAGAGAAAAGAGGCAGATCCAGGCCTGGAGGGCAGGGAACCATGACAGTGTACCAATCTTCTAATGGCTGCCAGCAGGACAACACACCATGTCACACAGGTCAAATCATCTCAAACTGGCTTTCTGAAGATGGCATTGAGGACACTGTGCTCAGTTGCCCTCCACAGTCAACAGATGTCAATCCAATAGAGCGCCTTTGAGATAGGGTGGAACAGGTATCTGAAAAATTGCAGTAAATGTGTGTTGCTATCATGTCAATGTGAACCAAAATCTCTGAGAAATGTTTCTATCATCTTGTCAAATCTATGCCACAAAGAATTAAGGCAGCTCTGAAAGTAAAAGAGGGTCCAACCAGGTACTAGCAAGGTGTAACAAATGAGGTGGCCTGTGAGTATGAAATGGCAAACAAGTGCAATAAGCGCATGTTATGTACGGCTCTACGATACTAGAAGATACATCCCCTAGATTTTTTTAATCAAGACCAGTTATTACTGACAATAAAAATAGCAAAATAAAAGAAAAAAATGAAATGTTTTTTTTTTCTTCTGAGTATGAACTACAGAGGCTTACAGTAAAGAATGGTGAATGGTGGTCATGGATGATCCACAAAGACTCATCAACACACATGCAAAAATTTAGATTATCAAGCTACTTTGATTAAGTGTGTGTGACAAATAAATAATTTCATCTGCTAATTTGTGGCCTGTTCGAAAGTAAAAACACAACAACAACAACAAAAAAAAAACTCAGATCCACATGCCTGATTTTACATTAAAAAAAATAACATAGTGGGGAACATAGCATGGGAACCAAGTGATATGATCAGAGGTCAAATTATTATTCAAAGAAAAGGCTGGCTTGCTAAGGGGGCACTGCGCGGCAATCTAAACTGCTTTGCGGAAACCTTATCAGTTGTGTTCAAAACACGATCGGGCAGAACAAAAGTGAGCACGCCACAAGATCAACACATCAAGCTTTATTCACAGAAGGATAGAAAAAGCAAGTTCATTTCAGATACAGAAATTTGCTAAATTAAGAACACAAGACTCCAATCTGCAAAAGCCCTGTCAAAAAACACTTTCTAGTGGTGGTCTCAGAAGATGGGTAGCGAGCTCTGAACCACTTCTGAGGGAGAGGGAAAAGCAAAAGCCAAATGCTCACAGAAGGCTGAAACATACCCGTATTTTACATCAGACGATGGAAAAAAAGAGAAAACCTTCACATTTGCAGGTGTACATGAGAAGGTGAACAGGAGGAAGGAGGAAGGAGACATGCTACCAACTCTGCGCTGCCTCTTGGAGAAGGACTCATACCATATCAGCACAATAATCTTCACACTTTGCAAAACTTTTGCAAACTTTGTTAAATTTACTTTTAGAGTAAAGAAGAACAAGCAGGGCTGACAGTCCACAATCAGCTGACCTCAAACCAAGGGATCATTTATGGGGAGGACTTGGAAACTGAGAAAGTCAAACATTCCTCACATCACAAGGAACTGTTTGGATGTCAAATCATGCTGAGAACAATGATTTTTAGGTTCTGCACAAACTTGTAGACAACATACAACTCAAGTGCCACTGCCATTTGAACAAATTAGGTGCTAAAGGAGAATGCAGTGTAATGAACATTCTTGCAATCCTGCAAAAAGTTATGCATGTCTTTTACTTCTGTCAGTAAGTGTTGTTGAAAAAAAGGACTCCATGTCCTGTCTTTCAAGAGTTCACTGTGGTGATGTGTTTATCATGTAAACCAGCATACAGTGGTTTTGCACACACAGTGAGTCTGAATGGCTAAACCGACCATATGCTAATATAGTTAACAGACACACCAACACAACACACTCTTGGAAAACAGGATTCATTTTTTTCAACAGTGTCAATACTCTGACGCAAACAGAGGTCTGCATTTCTTCCCTAAAAGTACACAAATATTAACATCAAAATGTGCTTGAAGCCAAAAGTAAGCAGTAGAACTATCCATGATTTCATTAAAGTTTAAGCAGAACAGTATCATAGTGTACAATAAGCTATGTTTAACAGCCACATAATATAGAAACACTAAAAAGTAAATATGAGTTGGAATAAGAAATGGATTTTTCCCTTATTGGAGTAAAGTTGCATACAATATAT
Source organism: Etroplus canarensis (assembly GCA_015106775.1). Lineage (NCBI taxonomy): Eukaryota > Metazoa > Chordata > Actinopteri > Cichliformes > Cichlidae > Etroplus > Etroplus canarensis. Next base: position 3,079 of record VUQH01003206.1, read on the forward strand.
AGTGGGGCTACAAGTGATAAAACAAGAGACATTATTTTTTTCCTAACAGGGTCACTGATGACCAAAACAGCCACCCACCACAGTTATTGCTGTACTCCTTATCACCTACCTTGCTGTTAACTTCATCTCCCGGATTGTTTTAGTCTCCTTAACCCAAGTCTGACCTTAATTATAGAAAGTGACACAATGGAGACTGACAGCATTTTGCATTAATATAGAAGCTTTGAATTTATTTGCTCTTTTTCAGTATGACTCAGGGAGACATCTTTGTATACTGTGCTGTAGCGCCTACATGTCTGGCCTGTGTCTGTGGTTTTCTATTTAGTTTGTCTAAAAGGGGAGACCTTTTCCTTTTAAGGGTCAGTGTATGATAAAAACTAAGTAGGGATTTCTGAGTTTCAGTCGAATGTTAGTGTGGTTTCTTGATTGCCGTGGCTGAAGAAAGCTAATGATTCATGTCTATTCTTTGTGAGGCTCCTGCGAAGCTATAGCTGAGAGAAATAATACTGATTCTCACTGGGCTGCATGTTTTCACACTTTTAAACACCATCTATGAGGCATTTTCAGACTTAACTTCGTGCACACACACAGACACATACATACACACACATTCCATATCATATATGCAGCGCATAGCCTAGAGAGTGGCATTTTCCCCTGGTCCCTTGCTGCTAAGGGCTCCCTGGCAAAGAGGAGGCTCCTCCAGGGTCAGCACCTTAGGGATGAGCAGTATTGCTGGCCAAAGCTCCACAGCCTAGATGGATGCCATTATGGAGGGATATGGTTGGGGTTGGGGTTGGGGTGGGGGTAGGATGGGGGCACGGAAATGTGTACAGAGCAGAAATGCCAGCAGACAACACTGGCAAATAAAATGAAAACAAATGCCATCCAGTGGCAGTTCAATGAGTTCCTCTTTGCTCTTCATGAGCAATCTCAGTCTGGCAACCTAAGTGGTGTACAAACAGATTACATTTGAATTATATAAAGATATTAAGTTCATCTGTAAATCTAAACTGGCCATATCTCTAAGTGAGTATGACTGGCTTTCTGTTTCTCTGTGTTAGTCCTGAGATGGACTAGTCCTGAGATTTTAACATTGTGAAAAAAGCCGACATACAACTAGTGTGTACTACAGTGCATTTTAGAATGTGACCGACAATAAATGCTAAATATGAAAATGCACTTTGTTTGCATTGAACATTTTTGAGATGTTTTGCAAAAGTATTAAGAGTAGATGTGTCCAGTAACTAGCAACATTTCAAAGTTATCTTGCCCATCTCTAGTAACTACTGTACAATAGAAAGGAATATCCCAGAGGAGAGTCACTACAAACACGTAAAAACCACTTAAACTAATTTAATAATTCTAAATAACTCAGCCAGACTTTATATTTGATTTTCAGGGTAAGGCTATTCCTATTTGCCCCTGCTTTCTCTCTTCTTTTAATCATGGCTTGAGCCAAAGTAAATTAACCAGAAAAAAAAATCCCTTTTAGCTCTGTCCACAGAGATTTGACTCAAACTATGAGATTATGGTCTTCTAGTACAGCTCTGCGCATGAAAAATATTTGCTGAACTACAACCCCAGTTTATTTCATATTGTCCCTTACACTGTTGCAGCATGTGATGATGATGCTTGGGGTGATGGTCCAAAATGCAAAAATATAATTCATATTTTATTGGAAGTTGTACAGTGAAGACCCTGTGACTGAGAAGATTTAAAGAGGATATGTATTTTCACTGCATTTTTTCTTAATTTTAATTTTTTATCAGTTTCTACACTGTGACGTGAACACATTGAACATACATGTTACTTTATGTTTTTTACGTCGTCAGAGTTACATTTGATTGCTTGTTGAGTGCTTTTTTGTATATATTTTAAACTGGTGAATAAATAAACAAACAAATAGTATCCCACAGGCTGTTTGACATCATGCAGTTTCATGTTGAAATCATTTACATCATTGTCAAACAAACTTTACATCGTGCAGTAATTTTAAAATTCCCTTTTCCAATTTCAGGTTAAAAAAATTAAATTTCAAGCAGACTATATGTCTATCAAAATTAAAGACAAAAAACAACAATAATAATAATAACAACAAGATTTACTTACGCTATATGGACAAAAGTATTGGGCTACCCATACATTACACCTACAGGAGTTTTCATGATATCCCAGTCAGCATCAATGGACATTAATTAGGAGATGGCCCCCTCTTTGCAGCTATAACTAATTGACTATGGTGGTTATGATTTTTTTTATTATTTTTTGGAGTGTGGCTGTAGGAATTTTTGCCCATCCAGCCAGTGTCTCCATACTGTAGTGTATGGAGTAGTTTCGTACATTTGCCTCGCAAACAAGAGGTCTTTGTTTTGAGTCTAGCTGGGATCACAAGCCCCTCCCACCACAGGAGGGTTGCATCAGGAAGGGATTCTGATATAAAATTTCTGCCAAATTCCTTATGTGGATTTATTTGCCGTAGTGACCCCTAAGAGAGCAGCTGAAGGTTCTTATTATCCAGAACAGCTTCTGTGAAAGAGAAGGCCTGGCTCACAGGCTCTGTTCTAGTTCATCCCAGAGGTGTTGGATGGGGTTGAGGTCAAGGCTCTGTGCAGGCCAGTCAAGTTCTTCCACATCAAAATCATCCACCCATGCCTTTATGGACCTTGCTTCGTACACCGAGGCACAGTAATGCTGGAAGTAAAGGTCTTTCTCAAACTGTTGCCACAAAGCTGGAAGAATAGATTTTATTCAAACTGACTTGGTAAAACATTAATATTTCCCATTACTGGAATCAAAGGGCCCAGGCCTACCTCAGAAAAACAATCCCATAGCATCATCCTTCCTCCACCAAACTTAACAGCTGGCACGGCGTAGTCTGGCAGTTAACATTCTCCTGACAATCACGGAACCTAAACTCATCTATCAGACTGCCTGATAATGAAGTATCATTCGTTCCGATACAGAACACATTTTCACTGGTGTAGAGTCCAGTGACATCGTGCTATACACCACTCCATAGACTGCCTGGGATTTTCCTTGGTGATCTAAAGCTTGCATGCTGCTGCTTGGTCATAGAAACCCATGCTACAAAGCTCCTGGCTGACGTTAATGCCAGAGGAGGTTTGGAGCTCTGTAGTTATTGAGTCAGCAGAGTGCTGGAGACTTTTACACACTTACAGGCCTCAGCACTCGGCAATCGTGCTCTGTCTCTTTGTAGTCTGACTTACTGTGGTTCCTAAACACTTCTACTCAGCAATAATCTGACAGTTAATTGTGGAATATCTAATAGGAAAGAAATTTCACCAATTGACTTGGTACAACAGCAGTATCCTGTTGAATTTTAGAACTTTAGAACAACTTCTTTCACAAATGTTTGTAAAGGCAGACTAGATGGCTAGGTGCTTGATTTTGTACACCGTGGCCATGGAACTGAATGTTTTTTTAATCAGTCCCCTTCCTTGCCATACCCATAGACTGTAGTTTAGAGATGAAAGCCACATTGCTGTCATCCATTGGTTTGTGAATTCCCTGTTCTGAACCTATGATTGTAGGTTTTCTTTTCTTTTCTTTTCTTTTTATGGACCCAGAAGGAGTGGTAAGTTATCAACTAATGCTTGATGAGCAAGCTGCAGCCACAGACTACATCTACAAAAAATATTCCAATTAGTAAGCAATGTGCAAATAAAATGTTTGAATTTAACACAAAAAAAAAATAGAGCATTGACTTCTTGGGTGTTCAATGAACTGCATAAAACCTGTGTCGTTTGTCAAATAATTCCATTAAATTATTTTTAAAAAGTCACCAACACCACAAATGCTGAGGAGATCCAGTTCAGTGAGTTGAAGTGAAAGCTAGCAGAATAGCAGTGGCCAAGCTGACATCCACCTGTCACTTGAAGTGGCTACACCGCAAATAATAGATAACATAAGTGTCAGTGCAATTTAAATTGCTGAGTTATGACAAACTACCCTCTGTACAGTTGCATAAAGTGGTAAATTAGCTCTAGAGACAAACAGTGTTTGTACGAGGTTGTGCAGTTTCTCTTTAGTATAGGAATCTCGAGAGATTAGCTTTCTTTGGGATCCAGCCTTAAATGTCCATTCTTGGACTGCATATTGTTTTAATCCATCCATTCTGGTTTTAATGACCTGATATTTGCATTGTAGCTGTAAGTTTTGAAGCCAGACATTTACCTCATGCATATCTACTAATGTAAAAGAATAAGGGTTAATCATACTTGATGTTGAAGGTTTTCATTACAGAAAAACAAGGCACAAAATACAAGTCAGAGTACAAAGATGGGTGTGAGTTTTAAATGCTTTACAGAAATTTTAGGCATTAACTAAATTTCAGCCCCTTCATCGCTCCACATTTCACCTACTGCTGCAAAGGAAAGTGACCTTTCTCAACTGCACCACCTACACAACCACATGCAGACCCTCCATGCATTCAATCATCCAAAGATCCCCCCCTTAAGCCACCCCACACCACCAAGTGTTAACCCTTCCTTACGCTAAACAGTGTGCAATAAACCGATCTTCCGTTTCTCCTGCATTTTCCAGTGTGTTTCTTGTGTGCTGCCCCAAGACCCCCATCTTTGTTGACGTGGTAACTTAAAGTCAGAGCATCTTTGATCAGCAGGATCAGATCTCAGAGGGGAATGTCATTAAAAAGTGACATTCTGAATGCTGAAAAACCCTGGCAGCAGGGCGGATTTTCCACGCAGTGTGAAGTCGTAAGCTCATAAAAGACATACACCAGTGATTCAAACATGTAACCCAAGCCCCCTGTTATAATATGGAACTCTCTCTCCATTCCCCTTTCTCTTTTCTCCCCTCTTTGCTTGCGTCTTCACTCCTTTTTTCCCCCCTTACACATGCTTGCTCTCTTTTTTTTTTACTTCTGGTTGAATATGCGCTTTGCTGGATGACTTTCAAAGCTACTTGTTCCACTTTCTTAAATTTATGCTAATTGGAATGCAAATATTGAGGTTCCATTTTAAGCCGATGGTTTAGGGAGAGTATGCGGGGATGAATGACAGTGTATAGACAACCATGGCTCAGCAGTCAGGAACTGTTAGAGTTGGGGGAGATTTCCAAGGATAAGGAGTTGACAGTGGTAGCAGAGGACAAGTGATGCGTTCCCTCTCATCTCGACTGAAAAACATTTCACACTGTGCTATTTTTTTTTTTTTGCCTCAATTGCACACTGTAAGCTTGAGCAGGGAGCCTTTGAAAGGCCTATATGTACTGAGCCTGAACAGTGGGCTCTTTTGCAGTAGGTGTAGTGTTCTGTCTGTGCACACCAGTCTAATCTCTTGAGTCACAATGGGGCATGGAGCAGGGGTTGCAATGAACTGAATAAGCCTTAGAGCCTCCATTGATCAAATGACTTGCCTAGCTAAGACCTTTTAACACACACTTACCTGGAAGATGAGACTAGTTCTTTAAAGGTACAGAATGTGTAATGAATACAAGGCAAATACTATTCGATTTCAGCAAAGGTGAGGACACACCAGATCAGGGCTCTGAAGAAGTTGACATCTACATCGCTGTCAAAGCCAGAGGAGGCAATGTGTGATGTAACTGGTGTAAAATATTTTATCCCTTTTATAGTAAAAGAAAGCGCAACAAACACTGGGCAAGCACAGTTCAGTCTACCGTTATGTCAGAGTATTCAGCACACGCTCCCTCTTTTTCCATGCCACCGTATTTAATCAATGCACATGATGAAAGCCAGTGGGCTGCAAGCAGTGGATTTTTATCAGAGAAAAGGACATTATGCTGGTTCACAAGAACTGACTATGCTTAAGTTTAGTAGCAAGATGTATCCTGGTATTTAAAAATCTTAAAAATCAATGTCATAAAATAGCGAAATACAGGCAGTGTATTTTGCTATTTCCAATTATATTATTATTATTATTGCAGCGATTAACATGTTTCAATTGGCAACAGCCTACTTAACTCTAAGGCCCCTGTCACACCATGATAATTTAACAAGTGTATGCCGTTGTAGGAAAGAAACTGCAAATACGTCAATTACGTTCTCGGGAAGTTTTGTATGTGGTAAGAGCACCCATGATTACACCAGTCTACACAGTAATACAGCGAGGTTGCAGGAAAGTTCTAAGCAATGCACAAAACCTCTGACGCTTGCCCGCATGTGGCTCTTACGTCTTGCATACGAGGACCATATGTTGCAGGTGCAATCGGAGACTCACGTTACTCATATACGCAGAGGTACCCAAAACATATTAATAACTATGACTAACATGTTTTTAGCATATGTGTAACATATATCAAACACACCTCCAATGCATACTGCCATTTGTAGAAGTATTTGACATGATCCAGTTGAATTGAACAGGTTTCCCACACAGCTGCCTAATTGCCTATGTGGTGCGTTTAAGGGGAGTGGTATAAATGCTTTTCAAGTTGTAAATGCCGGCAGTATGCTAGCGTATATGTTATGTATAGGTTCATTTAACATCATTGTTCCAGCATTTTAAGGGAATTTGATGCGTCATCTGAGGTTGCTTCAGTTAGTCAGGTCTAGGTTCCGTAACGTTATGTAGCAAATAAAGAGCTGACTATGCTGTGTGAATTTATGGAATGAACAGCTTTTTCCACCAATGGGCTTTTTGGGCATATTCAAAGATGGCAATGCTAGGATTCATCAGGCTTCAATTGTGAAAGAGTGGTTCAGGGAACGTGACAGTAGAATTGGCCCTCACAGAATCCAGACCTTAACCTCATTGAGAATCTCTGGGATGTGTTGGAGAAAACGTTACACAGCAATCCGACTCTCCAGTCATCAAGTCAAACTCTTGCATTGCCAATTAATGTTAACCATGGGCAGAAATAAATGTTGAGACATTGCATAAGCATATCAAAACAGCAATTCCTGCACTACAACCACTAACACCGATCCTTTACATTTATCATCTTAGATTAATACTCAGCATTTAGATTAAACAAGCATCTAGTGGTGACATGGCGACCAGAGATCATAGAAAGTCACAGTGACTTAGAGAAATTTGTAGTGACAATTGGTGAAAAAAATCAGTGCAATGTGGGTGGGTCCCATATTAAACTTTTCTCAATCTCCAGCCAACCAGAGCCTGGAATGTCTACTAGCAACCAACTGTTTGCTGCAAAGTGTAACGAGTACCAGGGACGCAGCACCCGTGGACAGCTATATTTGTCCTGAAAACAGAAAAATAATTATCAGACAGGGAGACTTTATCATTTATGATTACTGGATTCTCTGCCATTATTTATTTATCTCACACTTAATGCACAGTCCTATGTCTCTTTACAGCACCAGCACTGTGTAATTAGTATTTACATACATCTTCAATATTCCTGCAACATGTCCCATTAACCTATAAATAAAACAGAATCAAAATATCCTGCTAGCACGCACACATTCATGTCTTATTCATGTTCCTTATTCCATTTCAATCACTCCAGAATAACTGTTAGAAATACACATTCAAAATGTGCTAATATAATGGTGTAATTTAGCACCCTTTTAAGACGTTCACAGAAGTTCAGAAAACATTACCTTGGCAGATAACTACAAGGCAACTTAAGCAAACACAAAGAAACTTAAAGAAACCAGCCAATAACAACATAACTGCTGGAGATGTGTGACCCACCTACCTTTTAGCATACTGCTTACTGTATACCATACACAAAACTCTGCTCTTCCACATGTTCATATAACCAAGTTAATACAGCAAAACAATATCTTAAACATTCAGCTTTCAGCCCTAGATGGTTCCTCTAAACAATACGTCAAACATTAAATCCTTTTGTTTCTATTTTGGACATGACACTGACCTGAAAACAGGAAAATAAATAATACGTTATCGTTCATGGTTACTGGATTCACCACCATTATGAGAAAAACCGCGGCACATGCGCCAATATATGTAACCGTATGACAAAACCATGGTCTCACACTCCTACCTATCAACACAAAAAAATTAGAACAACCTAGAGTGTCCCTGTGTAGAAACAATATCTCTGGTTCAGATCATTGTTAAAATCACTTCACAAGATTTCAGGTGAAAAACATTCCAACACTTGGGGCAAAACCAACAAAAGTACAAACCAATTCACACAAATGTGATCACACATTAGTGGGTATCACAAAAGCGATGTGTGACAAGTGAATCGCTTCCTGTGTAGATTCCCCTTTAGACAATGTCCTGTTCTGAGTAGAACTATCCAGAGTCATTACACACACGTTCAGTTTGTTCATTATACAAATCTTACAAAAACTTGCAAAATTAACATTTTTAGAGGTTTAATTTTTTTTCACAACTTCAGTCATCCCACCAATGCCACCAACTTAAACTTAACGTAAATGCCCACCCAAAGACAAAGAACAGAGATGACATGTTAATACCTCGCCAGCTAACAGCTAGCTGCTGAGCGTAGGAATATGCAAATTAAATGATATTTTCTACATAGTGTAAAATAAATCAAAAGCAAATCTTAAACACTCCTGAACTTCACAAAAAAAATGAATGAATGAATATTGACCATGTTAGCTTAAAAGCAAATTATATATGGTGAACAAAAATTTAACAATATAATATATATGAATTTATATAAATTATATAAATATATATATATACATTATATTGGGCAGAATTTATTTTAGGTTTGGCTGTTACAGTTTAGAGTTGTAGCAGCCTGACTGATATTGACAATACTGAGATACATTAAGTAGCTACATCTTAACACTCTCACGTCTAAAGCCTCACCAATAATAAGAAAGCAGTCTTGACCTGCAGCCTATTCTCAAATATTGCATTCAAAGCATATAACTATTTCAAGCAACTCGACACTGTTATTTTGCTTACTTTTCCCAAAGTAGTTGGTTTCCTACTGTTTTAAGTAAACTCATCTTGTTAGAATC
>VUQH01003207.1:0-13684 GCA_015106775.1 Etroplus canarensis
ACAAAGGATGTTGAAGATGGAGCTGCCAGGCAGGAGGAGAAGAGGAAGACCACAGAGAAGGTTGATAGATGTAGTGAAGGAGGACATGCAGAGGGTTGGTGTGAGGGAAGAGGATGTTAGGGATAGGGTGAGATGGAGGCAGATGATCTGCTGTGGCGACCCCTAACAGGAGCAGCCTAAAGAAGAAGAGGAGGAGGAGTAGTAGTAGTAGTAGTAGTAGTAGTATCATCAGGTTGTACCTACTCAACTGTTCATTTTAAGTTACTGTTGCTAAACTCTGACTCAGTGAAAAGTGTAGCTATGTGGCTCTCCTTCCTATGTTAAGTCCCAAATGAGCTGGGCTTAACAAGTGATAAAAAGCAAAATGGGCACAAATCCTGTTTTGCTTATAGTGCAGATGCACTCTAAGTAGTACCCAAGAAAGTTCAGGCTCTACAGTTAATGTGTTTAAATAAAAAGCAAGATTAAAATCAGCTAGTTTATGTGTGCAAATGTGTGAATGACTGATAACTGAATTTGAATACTGTTTAATGGAAATCAGGGCTCTACTGTTCAAATTAGGTCGACAAACCTGATTACAGGTCATTACTGAGCTTCATTTATCGTTTGCCATCCTCTAATAGAGCTGCCACACACACACACTGTGCATCTCTCTTCATTGTTAGTTTAACTGCAGCTCCTTGTTTCAGTGACATAATAAATGATGAAACACCGTCTGCCCACACGTGGAAGACAAAAGGAAGAGAGTTTGCAGAGCTGATTAGTCAGCAGCAAAGGACAGAAAGACCTGTGAATGTCAGCCAGTGTAAAAGCTGAATATTACTGTCACACTCGGAGTACTACTGGTGATGAAAACTGTTCTGTTTGTGCAATAACTAAAGCACACTTTATCTGAATAGCACAAAGAATATTTTAAAAAGTGTGTCAGTTCATGGAACGATCCCCATTTGATATGTAATCTGTCGTACAGCACATAATAATTGTAACTGCACAACACACGCAGCTCTGAATGTAGAAACATTTTACTTAATCTAGTGACAAGGACCTTCCAGGTGACTTTTGTGCTCAATAAACCCATCTGGATTATTTATATTCCTGTTTGTAGGAGAACCAGAGTACCTCATACTGCCTGGATTCCTGCCTGACTTAAGCAGAGGGTGTTTCAAGAGGCAGACAAGTCATTTAGCTCTGCTAAATCACAAGAAACACAGTGGCAGTCTCCAAGCAGTGCAGTAAAAGAACAGCAGTTCCTTTAATAGCCACTTGAGGCAGACCCAAAAAGTGACTCATGTTAAAACAGCCAACTTCTTCTAACTCTGACCATATGTATTAACTTTACAGGTATGAATAGTTTTATAACTCACCAGTTTGGGTTTTTAAAAGTGAGTTAAACAGTTAGGCCTCACCTCTGCAAACTGGACGTCTCTGACATGTTTGTGTCTTTACATGTTAAAAGAATTATGTGACAAATAAAACACCCTGCTGGGTGGTACAGACCATCCAAGAAGTCTGTGCTTTACTTTGGTGAGTGACTGTTACTTAGCACTGACTGATAGTGTCCCCTTTGTGTAGTGGTTTACACATTCGCCTTACAAGCAACAGGTTCCTGGTTCAAATCCAGATGGGAACACATGCCCCTCTCACCATGCAGGGTTGCGTCAGAAAGGGCATCCGGCGTAAAACCTCTGCAAAATTACCAATGCAGATTAATCCGCTGTGGCGACCCTTTAGCAGGTGAAGGTACGTTACTTAGCACTGACTGATGCCTACGGTTGCTCCCTTGTATTTACCCAAGGGGTCACCATAGCGGATAAATCCGCATCAGTAATTTGCTTCAGTTTTTACTCCGGATGCTCTTCCTGACACAACACTCCCATGGTGGGTGAATAATTGCCTGTGGCATTATCGAGATGGCCGCTCAGGTTCGAGACTTGTTTCTGGAAGGACCTTTAGTGTTACAAGAACACAGGAATTGGTTCTGATGCCCGATCTACATATAAAGGGATTTACCTGTCACGCTACTGACCGTTATCTTGCCTGTTGTTGCAACAAGTTGCTGAAGTTCAACATCATTCAACTGTTCAACGGTTAGCCTGGGGATTTAGCAGCTCACTTTTTGGGCTTAACCAAAGTTGATCTTTATTTTTTGTTGAAGATGTAACCGTGAAACTGGGCACATGTGCTCCTCGCAGCCGCAGTTAACATTTGATGACAGGCTGTAAATACCTTCCTGAAGGCACCATGCGATGGAAGAGAACAAACACCTAAACATCCTCATGCTGCTGCACATTAGTGTATATTAAATGCCACTTAAGCAGTATTCTTTCTTTTACAGAAAAAATGAATACTGTTTTTTACGTAATGACAACAGATTCATTTTGAGTCATAATGTGCCAAGGTTATATACACATCATATCTTAATGCCACTCAACGTAATAATCTAAAATGATATCTGACATTTAACAGTGCCACCTCAGGATCTTCCCAGTTTAATATTGGACCTGCTTTACCTTTGAATGGATGTGATGAAAATAAGCAGCCTGGTGAACTCGTTCCTGCGAGGAGGTTGGTGTTCACAGGAAAGAGCTGAAACAAACAGCGAGGCTGAGCAATCTCCTGACGCCACACTTGTGAGTCCAAAAACAATTCATCTCATGAGAGCCATCGCTCAGCATATATTGATGCACTTTTTGCACGGGAAGCACGTCTACAGACAGTATCCACTTAGTGGTGAATATATCAAAAAAAGCTGTGCGCTAGTGAGAACAATCTGTGTTTTTAGGTCATTTCTAAGCTTCCCAAATGGCTCTTGCTTGTTTTAATGGAGACTTGGTTGCAGTGAATCAGGTCTCGTAATTCAACAAATAGCAGCAAAGAAGCACTGTAATCCCAGTGCTGCTACGCAGACACAAATGAACACAAAGAGCACAATGAAAACACCTGGGCTGTCCGTACATCCATCCATCCATCCATCCTTCCATGCTGCTTATCCAGGTCTAGGTCACAGGGGCCACTCAGACCTCCCTATTCCTGGCCACCTCATCCAGCTCTTCCAAAGGGACACTGAGGCGTTCCAAAGCCAGCCAAAGATATTAAGATTACAGCAGGACGTGCCTGAAACACCTCACCGAGGAGGCATCCTAGCCAGATGTCCAAACTCCACTCCTCCACTCGGGCACGCCACCTTTTTCCGGTTGGGAACCACAGCCTCAGATTTAGAGATGCTAATTCTTATCCTGGCTGCAAACCACCCCACTCCACCCAAGCTGGAGGTCATGGTCCGATGAAGCCAACAGAACCAACATCACACACAAAAAGCAGAGACAAGATCCTGAGGCCACCAAACCCCACACCCTCCACCTCCTGGCTGCACCTAGTATTCTCCCCATGGGGTGGCCACAGCGCCCCACCCTCCATGGTGAGAAGGGCTTGTTCCCCCCACCTGGAATCGAACCAGGGACCTTTTGCTTGTGAGGTGAATGTGTAAACCCCTACACTACATCCTTACCAATACTAAACTGTAGAAATCACAGAGCAACGCTAAGGCAATTAAAGTACTGCTACACAGCACAGATTCCATCTGATCACATAAGAAAAGGAACATTTTTTAAAAGTCAAACAACAAAAAGTGTGAATTTAATAATATTAAACTACCAACTATTCCCCGGTGTAAGAAGTCTGTTTAATATATGAAATGCCAGCAGGTATCACACAAACATGCACCATGGATCAAAAGCTCTGACTGTGAAAGGCCAAAAATAATCCCACACACTGAAGATCTCTCACTTTATTAAGGGTCTTCATCAGGAAGTTCATGAACATCCGAGGGGCTGCGTGCAGGATTTCAGTATGAAAGGGTATGAAATGTCAAAACAGTGAAAAAAGGACATCAGAACTCTTGAAATGTTGTATTTTTTAGATGCAAACTATTTATGAAAGTAAAAGTTCTGAATGACTGCCTCATCTATAAGCCATTAACCCTCTGAGACTCGACAGGTCATCGCAGACACACAAGCTAGATGTCTTCATGTCACCATAACTCTGCATAGAATGTGGTGAAGCATGTCTCCCATCTCCTATGAAGCCAGCCAAGCTGTCTTTTTATTGCCAAAAACTCTGTCTGAACTATCAATACAATTCAAACTGGTTCTTAAAGAGGACATTCAGTGCTTTGGGGAAATGCACGGTTTATTATGGTAGCTACACGAGGCTGACCCATGCGGCAACCTCCAGAGCTAAAATTAAAAAAATGAAGCTAAAGCTGAAGTGGTTAAAAACTGCAGTTCCTCTAGGTGCCACTTGAGGCTGGCTACAAAAGGGAGTCAATCCTCAGACTTAAATCTCCAAACTTTACCGGATTGAAAAGCATAATCACAGCCTGGTACAAAAAAAGGCTTTGGTCTCTGTAAACAGAGTTGTTACAGATGTGGGGTAAATTTTTTAAATAAGTGGGGTAAATTTTTTAAATAACTCATTCACAAAGAAAACCCAGTTAAGGGCGCAGTCACAGTGATTGACAGGCGTCCTAACACAGGCAGATCGGCGGCTGCTAGGTCTCACCCACTATTTCAAGTTAATAAACTGGACCTCTTCACCGTGTGTGTGTGTGCTGTTGGTGTCATTTAGAGCATTTTAATGCATTATCTGACTGATATTATGGCTTATTGGATGGTACAGACAGAAGTTTGTGCTTCGGTTTTCTGAGTGAAATCCTAGTTTTTCACTGGTCTGTTAGTTATCACTAATTAGCCAATGTGTGTGTCCGTACATTGTACCAATACTGTCTGCAGATTGCTAATCAAACTTGCTAGCATTAACTGATAAACTAGTATAAAATAAATTAAATTATCCCCCCTTTTACCCATCTAAGGTAACATTTGGCTCCAAAAACCCAACTGCAGTGGCTGAAAAGCTAAACATCACAGTGACCCTACTGTAGCAACACTTCATCTCAATACATTTTTTTTACTCATTGGGTTTTATGTGAAGGTCAGATGGTGAATTTTTGATCTGCAAGTCCTGTAAAGTCAAGTTTTACTAGTCGTGTTTTTTCTTCACATTGCACTCTTTGCCATGGAGAATCTTCACCAGCCGATGGCACTCAAAGTTCTACTACTGCTGGAGTGAGGCCTGAAATCTTGGAGGGGCTACAGAGAAAACAACAAGGTTTCACAGCTGTAGCTGTTAAAGCAGTTACTGTGGGGGATGTGAGATGTGTGGACAGTAATATGGATGAGCTCAGCTGATTAAAACCAGAGGGAACACAGAGAGAGTAGTTTGATGTGCTTCATGGACCATCGCAGCGTTCAGCAATAAGCTGGACCAAACACATTTCCCAGACCACAGTAGGACCGTGCCTGGTTTCGGGAATTTTTAGGCGGACAGAGATGTTAATGTGAGTGGGAGGAGACAATGTGGAGGGACTGCACTAGTTGTGACTGAAAAGTGGCACAACCCCAGATATATATAACTTCTGGGGCTGAAAGGTGAAGTGTATGGGAAAGTGTTTAAACCTGCTTTCTGTGTAATGGCCAGAAGGGGGTGCCTCCTCTGTTTGTAAAAAGAAGTCTCACTGTACAGAACTCGACATGAAAATTCATCTCCCGCTCCCTCGCTCTGTGACCTCAGCAAACTTTTTTCCTGAAAAGTTCACGGTGTCAGTGACTAGTTTTAAATCTTCCTGAATGCAACATGATGCTCGTTTTGTAAATTATGGTTCTCGTTTATCAAAGACGAGGATAAAGCAGGGGAAGCTTTAAGAGAGTCACTTCTGTATGATCACGTAGTTTTCCTTGGTTTCTTGGGCATCCGGTTTCAAAAAGCCAAAATACCACCAAAACTTTCAGGTGAGGCTTCAAATGCTGGACACCAAACAACTGGTGATGTCACTGTGGCTACATGCATTCATCTTTTAAGTACAGTCTATGGGCGTTGCAGATCCAGCTTGAATTAAGATCAACACTAATGATCTGTTAGTCTGTAGGTGGCAGCTTAGTAAGTCTGAGCAGCAGAGGTCAGGCAATTTAACCTCTGATATTAATAAAGAATTTTGATTCTTCCTTAAAAACATTTGTCCCTCTCTTGTGTACAGAAAGCTTCAGATTTATTTGCCACTGACAGAGGAGGTGAGTGTAAGTCAGGGGGATAGAGGCAGGAAGTGAAAATTTTACCTCTTGGTTTTTCCATACACGTAGCAGATAGTGACATTCCGATTTCACACACTGATACAGGTACCCACCACCTACAGACATCAGCGGTGTGTGGGCGCACCACTGTTGCTATGTACGCAGCACCGGAAAATAAGACGGCTCGGGTTCCTGCTCAAGCTTTGTCACGTCTGAGGCAACCTTAGTCAGCTGTGAGCCCTCAAATTCTCCACATTCCAACATATACTTTCCAAATCTATATATGTGCGAAAATATATAGCCCCTCTGGGGTCGACAGACGCGCCGGCACATCCAAATCACATGACTGAAAATCACATGATGTAGCTGTGAGACGCAGCTTTGCTGAGTCTCCGTTTCAACATGTGTCAGAAGCCCAGACTTCAAACTATTTACCAGTTTTTAAATCATGCTGACAGGCCGAGAAACCCCGAAGTTATGATAAATAATGTGCACCATGAGTTTTTGTGCATTGTGTGAAGAAACAGGCAGGAGGAGGAGGGAGGGCGCTTGCAAGAAAAAGAAAGCACACCCCCCCGTCCTGTTGGTGGGAAAATGGCGTTTTCAGCTGGTTAGAGGCCCCGAGGCAGACCCAGGACACACTGGGGACACTGAGTCTCCCAGCTGGCCTGGGAACGTCTTGGTGTCCCCCATGAGGAGCTGGGGGAGGAGGCTGGGGAGAGAAAAGTCTGGGCTTCTCTGCTCGAACTACTAGGGTTTCTTGTGAATTGGGGTCCAGTGTGTTAATACAGTTTGTCAAAATGAAAAAAAAAAAACTAAATTTACACAGTGAGGCTGTGCTGAACAAAATGACACCAAAAGGTGAGGTAAACAGTCGTTTAAGGTGAAATATTAAGGTAAAACCAAAAGTAGTCAGAAACAGCAAATTAAACACCAGACCACAGAGGGTTAAAGCATTTCTTAGACTCTGTAGAGCAGCAAGGGGAATGTGGAAGGAGTTTCTTAACCATAGCAGTCCTGCTGAAGCCTCCTCACTCCTCTCTTCCTTATTTGTTCCTCTCCTCTGTCTCTCTTCCTTTTATAACCAGAGGGACAATGTTGGCAAGGAAGCAAAGAGGACATATTTGGACAGCTAAGGGATGAACTAGGATATGTTCTCTGAGTTAATAGTGATATGACGACTGGCTGGAGTGGAACTATCGTCACTTTCCTCACTTGGGATGTAGAAAAATGTGCAGTGAGTAAGAATACTGATATAATCGGAAAATCAGAAGGAGGCTAAGGGCGAGATTTAAAACGTTGTGAGGAATATGTAAATGGCCCAGACCATTTCCTCTGCGCCATCTCCCCCGAGCCCAGCAGGTGGAGGCTCAGTGAACTCAGAAATGGAAATGAAACCTTTGGAGATCTAACCCAGTCTTAAGTAATAGTGGCTGAGCTCTGCAAAGTGGAGCCAGACAGTTTGCAGTGTGAGGCAGCCGAGCGAGATAGGTCAATTACCCTCTTCTGGGCTCATACTATGACTCAGGTACTCATTATGATGACGAGCAGTGATATTTTGCTACTCATACTCTTCACTAGTTTGCTAAAAAAAAAAAGAAAAAAAAAGTGAATTTCTACACAGGCATGAGAATGGCGGTGTCTCTTCTTTAGCTGTAAATAGAATTTTGTTTTGCTGCATGGTGGCGTTCTTTACCTGAAGTGTGCCTTGATGTTACTTGGGCTCGAGGATCGGGTCTGCACCTCCTTCTCCTGCTTCTCTCTCAGGATCCTCTCTGCTAGCAGGTAGTACGTGGCCGTGATGTGGTTGTATTTGTTGGTCTCCAGGGCTCTGAAACAACATGTCACAAATCAGGACCGTGCAAAAGCAGAGAGCACATTGTATGTAAAGTAAGAACAGAACCACAACGTCAGTGGCACAGTAGCTCATCTAGCTCGCGATCCATCACAACTCACAGGTTATTGTAACGTGTGAAGGACACAATGAAGGCGGTATGTTTCACTGTCATTGTTTGGCTGTATTGCACAAACTGATAAGAATTAAAAAATAACCATGTCAGAGTTTAGGAGTCAGTAGGGCCATAAAAAGCATGAAAATATCAGCATGTGATGTCATAATGGTGACAGGAAGGCCTAAACCACGCCCTCCTAATGTGTGAGTCAACCAGGCCATGATCTTGACCAGTGAGATCATGATCATCATCCTCTAAAAGCTATCACAGCAGTATTAGCAGCAGATCTACCACCTCAAAGAGAAGCAGTGAAGGTCTGTCAGCACAACAGGATTAGCAAATATAGGCAGAGGCGCTGCTCGCCACTGGGCAAGGCAGACAACCACTTGGGCCCTCCCCCCCAGGTGCCCACAAACTTCAAACTGCAGCAGTGGCGGGAGAGACCTGACCTCCCTGAGGGTGCTCCACCTGACTCCACTCACTCCTGCTTTAACTAGCAGGCATGGTTACGATAAAAATGAAAGCCACTAGATACAAATGAAGAGGAGCTATATTCTATAAGAGATAAAAAAAGAGGAAAAAACAGGGAGAAAAAAGCAAGATAGTGGTGAGTGGAGCAAATAACTATTAAATATAAAGCTAGCCTCTCTACAGCTCATTCATGTTGTGGCCAGACTAGGCTGCTCTGCTAGCTAACTAATGTTAAACATCAAAGTAAAGGAAAGCAAAGATTTGATGCTAGTGGAAGTTAATTTATTCAGGTGTCCCTTCCCCACAATTCAGGCCAGACTAGCAGCACTGAGATTTTTAGAAGTTACAATATTAAGACTGTTATGAACCCCTGTGAATTTTTGCTGAGGGCCTCCGCAGACTCCAGAATCACCACTGAATACAGAATCACTCAAATCTGACAGATACTCTAGGAGGAGGAGCTTTTTGAGGAAATGGAGAAGTAGCACAGTATGGGTGAAGACCTGAGAGGTGTTCATCGTTTGCAAGTTTCACTAAAATCCGACCAAAGCTCGAGAAGGAAGCCGTTCTTGTGATTTGTGGGGGGACAGGCAGAAGACAGACCTAATGCCACGGCGTTAGCTCATCCCTCCTTTAGACAGATGAGCTATAAACACATGACAGTCACAGATGAAGGTGCCTTCAAGTGCACCTCTTGAACAGTGATCATTGTAATGCTAAAACTCTAAAAATTCTGCTAACGGCTGCACTCCTATTTCACAATAATTCTTACGTCATTTACTGTCAAAATAGCCGCAGATTTCCACAGCCTTCCTCTGATGGCTTCTCATTTAAGTTGAGCCGGCAGCTTTGTGAAAATTATTTTTTAATTTAATGAAAGAGGTTTGGCTCACAAGCTGTGAGTCATTAAGCGTGTGCATTTTTAGTGTTGGTCTCGCCCACACACGCGCTATATGAACGCCAGGCGTCGTCTTCCAATAATAGCAAAACACACTGAAACAGGGGTGTCAAAGTCTTATACATTCTAATTTGATCTCAAGTGGGTTGGACCAGTAAAACCGCAGCACAGTAACGTGTATAAAGATACGGCGCTGCAAATGCTTTTGCTTTCATTAAGAGTAAAGACGTACTTTCTGACAGAGTTCACCTGGACCACAGCCAGCAGTTTAAGAGCTGATACCATCAGACCAAGTGAAACACACTCCTCCAAACAAACCCAGACAGCACAATGTATTATTTTAAATGATTTTTCCTCATTTGACTGGTGATACGTTAAAAACCAGCCTGTAACATCTTGAGAAAAATGTATACAATTTCATAAAGATACCTCAGTTTTTTCTATATTCACTGAGTCTGTTGGTATTAGAATTATATTACAATAAACAGATGACAGTTTAAAACCTTCACATTCAGAGTTTTCGTAACTAAACAAAAGTGTTTTACATCAGAATCAGAATATTTTATTAATCTCAGGGGAAACTGCATTGCTGTTACAGACGCTAAGTTATATATAAATAAATCTAAATCTGAAAGGCAGAAAAATAAATATATAAACATGTATGTATAAAGTTTAAATTTAACATAAATAACTCCAAAGTGAGATACTATATACAAGTACAAGATTTGCTCATAGAAAACAAGTCAAGGAGTCATGGGGAGGAATTAGAGAGTGTGATGTCACAGGTAGGAATGATTTCCTGTGGCGTTCTGTGGAGCATCACGGTGGAATGAGTCTGCTGCTGCGTCTGTCCAGCACGTCACGGAGAGGCTGTGAAGGACTGTCCAGTATTGTCCTCAACTCGGACAGCGTCCTCTTTTCCAACACCACTGTCAGAGAGTCCAGGTCCGCACCCATGATGTCACCGTCCTTGCAGGTTAGTTTGCTGAGTCTGTTGGTGTCCTCAGCACACTACAGCATGGAGGACTTGTTAAACATATTGAGCATTACGTCTTCATCATTCTAGAAATACCTTTAATTTATATTAATTTCATTTCTGTGTAATGCATCGTGTCAACAACAGCAGTGCATTTTATTGAAAAATCTAAGAAATTAATGGCATCAGTAAAATTTTCTCACTTTGCAAAGCAATCCAGTGGACTAAACAGAGACTGGCCGTCATCAGAGGCAACTTAACTGTGCAGTAAATATTAAAAAGTTCACCTACAGTCCTGCTTTTCCCACAAACACAGATAACTTACATTTCAGGTTTTACAGCAGAGCCGTCTCTAAAGCTTAGTTTATGGGCAACGCGTTGTCTGCATTGCAACCGTGACGTCGACGTTTATACTGACGCTAATGCGAGATGTCACCCCTCAGAAAGGAAACCTGTGCATCAGTGCTAATATAGAGTAGAAAAAGTTCAAAGAGGAACCAAAGAAATCACAGGTTTTTAAAAAAATGTTCTGCACAAAGTCTCAACTTCAAAGCTGTTGCAGCATCACTCTCCGCATAGCCTGAGAATCCCTGAGGCATTGTACCGATACATCACTGAAATGGTGGTTAAAAACCAAAACTGCTGCTACAATTGTGTCTCCAACCCAAAAAGACACCAACGTGCAGCTCCTGCCAGCAGTTGTGTGACGTAACTCAGCTGCAAAAATAGATGTGAGCTGCGAAGAGCTACTTTTGAAACGGGCTGTAGAGCATCTGGTGCAATCACCAGCAATGCAGCCACATACACACCCTGTGGGATTCAGGGCTAACAGTTCCCCTGACTGACTAACTAGTCTGTTTTTCCACACTAGCTGGATATTCCATGTCCTTATGGAAAGCCCTGTCAGCGTTCCTTAAACAGCAGTTTAAGAAGGAAAAGCATCTAACGTATGAAAGTACACTCAGGAAGCTGAAACATTTGGCTGCACAACCCTGAAATTCCTATGGACAATGAAAGATGTAAAGTAATAATATATTGTACTGAGTGTATTTAAATTAATTTTGACTGTACATTAGAAGTCAATGTTAGGCTAGATGTTCTGCTTTGTTTAAGTTATTTACACTGCATTACATTCCCTCTGGGTGCCATTGTTATTTTTGTTTTGGTCATATTATATATTTGGTCGATGACCACAAAGAGAACGGAGGACGTGGGAGGAGACCCTGCAGCGACTCAAACAATACAACACAGCAGAGGGAGACGTGCAGCAGCAGCAGCAGCACCGGCAGCACCGGCAGCACCGGCAGCACCGGCAAGGTGGGAGAAGAAGCTGGAAAGTCGAGCAGTGGACAAGTGCTGATGTGTCATCGACTCGAACGTCGGGTCAGCACTATCACAGCTTGTGCCTGATGAGGTATGCAGTTTATCACATTATCCAACCACAATATTTACATTAGCAAAGCTCCAGTACAGCATTCCATTAAAGCACAGCGAGAGCCAACTAAAGTACTGCTACACTAAGATGGCAACAGACAGCTCAGCTCAGAGAAGGAAGCCAACTCTTCACTCATGATTACTGCTGGAGAAACGCCACGGTGCCCTGCTAAATAATCTTACTCAATGGGCATCACGTAACACTTTAACATTTGCCCATCATGATATGATTTTGAAGTATCCTCCACCTCTACAACATCATCATGAAGTGTGACCTGCTGACCCAGACATGCCACTTGAAGTCTGGAAAAAGAAGAGCAGCATGTGTCTCAGACTCCCTGTACAGCCAGTAGGATTAGAGCCTAAGCTGTACATATTAATGGAACTAATGAAGTGCTAACCACAGCTGCCAGCAGCTGTATACACAGGACAAGAGATGCTTTGTGTGTTTGTCTGAGTGTGGAAGAACTGTCTTAGCCTGGAGCAAGTGTCCATTTTATTTACTGAGAGGTATACCATTCACCACCACGGGTTATTTATGCTTTATTGAAACACTGTATTTGTGTTGTGCTGCTGACAGCTTCTTTTACTCAACTGGTACACAGTGACAGTAGTACGCTTCAACTAAGCATTATCCTGAGCTGCAGAGACACACTGAGGGCCACACTGAACAAAACATTAAGCTGATTTTGTAAACTTTGGTCATCATAACTGTCAAGCCGAATATCAAGGGTGTGCTAACGGGTTAACATCTTGTGACTGACCAGCTATTAGCCAGTGAGTGAGTGTGCGGCTTCACACCAACACATCTGGTTTCAACACAAGATGCACCGTGCTGATCTCAGTGCGTCGCAAGTGGACTTCACAATCCAACGAGTAACATCAAGGCCTCTGCATTCAGTTGTGTTAACTGTTGTCTGACCTAAACTTAACCCCGCTTTACCAGGGCTGAGCCACATGACCAAAATCTCCTATCACCATGTAAGTCAGCATTCATCACGATACAGTACAATAGTACTAATAGTGACCACATGGAAAGAAGCATTTTGTTTTTACATTGTAAATTATATACTCAAGACAAATAGTGCTCAGTTATACAAGATTATTTTTGTCCTCTGATTTAGAACTTCTGGCCAAATGTTTAAGAAAATGAATATATAAAAAATAAAGGCAAAATAAATTCATAAATAAATTTTTCAAAAACAAATGAATACAAAGCCAACATAAATATTGGTGTATAAAAAATGAGTGTAAACATGGAACGTTTCAAACTCAAACTGTAGAAGAATTACACCATGCTGGTAATCGTGTTTCCAAAAGATGAAAGATACTGATGTAAACAGCAGGGATTAGAGAATGGTTTCTGATCATGACGCGTCGCTCGGGAACGAATCGGCACAAAGAGTCAGCAGAATGTAAAATTTGTACAACAAAGCCGTCATATACCTGACATCTAAAAGTGTTGGATGCTGCTGTTTTGCAGATTGTAATATATTACTTTATTATTTCTTACTCTAAATGGGTAATTTTAGTTTTATTAACAAAGCACATTAACTTGAGTTCTGTATTTAATGTCAGTTTTTTCAGTACTTTTCCTCCACAAAGTTTGGAGTCAGCTGTTGGTGTTTTTACTGTCATTAATAAAAGAAAGGCGTACTCTTTTGTTAGGGGTGTGTGTTTAAATAAAAAGTGAAAATGTCAAAAGCAGTCCTTTTTAAAATGTCTTAAATCTGTCTTGTGTAGCCGAGCAGTTCAACAAGCAAGGCGGAGCATTCATTGGCTGGTTTTAGAGTTAAATTGGTAAACAATAAAAATTATTGGCTTCAGC